>VDFB02043230.1:0-20443 GCA_007258455.2 Sequoia sempervirens
GTGGTAACATTGCTTTGTTCATTCTCCATTCCCTCTTTCATGTTTTTGTTCATTTCAAGGTTTGATTACCAAAACAGGGTTTGACCAAGGCAAACCCCCATTCACCAAAAACAAAAAAAATCTCTCTTGATTTGTGTTTGCAAATTTAGGTGGAAGAAATTTTGAAGATCTCTTGAAGAAAAAATTTGGAGAACTTGTCAAAGTTGCAAAAGTTGTCATCTCATGGAAACTCATCTACATAATTTATTTCCAGCTTTCTGAACTTGAAACTTGGACAAATTGGAAGATTCAGATCAATAGCAGAGGCTCCCGAAAGTTGCAAACAAACCCTAAACCAAGACCCATTCGCCCCTGGGTGAATAAGTCCCAAATTAGCTTCAGAAACTAACTTTTGGTGATTGGTAAACATCGTTCTTCCATTCTCTGATCTATGATTTGATTTCTGGTTCTACCAGTATTGAGCTTAATCTTATTGTTCCAAGTGTTCGATTGTAGTTTGGTGTTGATTTACTATATTTAGTTTTTCTCCCCAAAGTGTTGTTTGACCAAGACCCCCGTCATTACACAAAAAGGAAATCTATAGATTCAAATCTTGAGTTGACTCACCCAAGGGTTGTAAGTCAATTCTTTGTGTGGATCTCATTTTCTAATGAAATAAAGGAGAATAGGTCCATTTCTTACCATATATGGTTCACCCCAAATTTCTCAAACCCTATTTTCTTATGTTTTAATAGGAAAAATACATAAAATCATAAAAATAAGTCAACCAGAGGTGGTTGATGCTATAACTTCTTTAACTATTCTTTCTAGGCTTGCCTTCCATCTTCCCATTCATGCTTGGCCTCTGCAAGTAGCCTGTTTAGTGTTTCAAACTCAAGTAAAAGTTCTCCTTCTTCTGGTGGTACCAGATTCATCTGCTTTGCTTTGTTAGAACTGAGAAGAGCTTTCGAAGAAAGTAGCAATTTTGGACTTACCAAATCCCTTACCTCTTCAAACTATAAGATGATGTGTTATTTTTGTGCTTGTAGTTGGAAAAACCTCTTGTGAAGATATTCAATCTTGCTCCTGGTTATTGTCGTAAAATAAGGTTTGCACCCTTGCTAAGCTATGAACTGTAGCAACCTATTGACACATGGGAACACTTTGAGGTTGTGGGTGACCTGGGAATGAAGTGAACCTCCAGATTATGGGCTCCCCTTAGGATAACTTGAAAATACTAAAAAATGACAAGGAAAAGAGTAAGAAGGATATGCTTGAAATTTAAAACCTATCACTAACAGGTGGTACACCAAAGATAAAATTTGACAAGACTGTTGAAACTCACAGAAATCTCAATAAAGCGAAACAATCTCACAACACAAAGATTTATGTCTGCAAAAGTGATTCTTTGTAAGATTCTGACTATTCTAATGCTTAACACAAGGAAAACAATGATGTTTTCACAATATAAATGCAATAGAAAGAGATCACTAACATAAACCTACACTATGACATAACATTCTTTGCATCCAATACTAAAGGAATCTGATAAAATAAAAGATTGCAAAAAATTTTATCATGCAATTCAAAACCAATACTAAACAACAAAGGAAATCGGTGAAGGAAATGACTTTCTATTGAGAAAAATAAGGAGTCTTTGTATTACAAATCTGTAGTATTCATAAAAATGAGTTACAAAGTTTGAATGATGCTCTTTCAACAATATCTTAACCAAGAACTCCCCTTACAAAGAGGCAAAAATGCCATATATACAACAAAAAAATTGAAAGTGTCAGCCCCCACCCTAGGGTTTAAAAAATATATATTTTTTGGTCTGCAGCAAAGTCGGCCCTAGAAGAGTTTTGGAATAAAGTCAATGAGGCATTAAATGTGCATACCCTTTTCATGTTGGTGCAAGCTCACTCCCAGGCATGGCCTTCAAATATTTTGCGACCATCGCATTAACTTGCAGCCCTCGTGTCCACCCTCGAGACTTCTTTACAGAGCTGCCTTGAATGTTTCTGAAGTATAGTCATTAATGTCAATCCACTTTTTCCAGTAGAAATCCCAACTGTCATTGAGACTCGCAGCTTCTTCCCTTCTACTCTCCTCTTGTTCTAGATCTTTCTGCAAGTTGACCCCCTTGAGAAGTAGCATCTGACTTTCCCATCTAGATCTTTACAGACGAACACCACTGTTCACTGATCCGATCATCATCTTCGATCACATAGTAGATCCATACCGCACACAGTCTATTAATCTTCTTCACAGGAACGGTCACACTGGTCAAACTACCAACAATTCACCTTCAACCTCCTCTGATTGGTTGAACAGATACCACATGGGATCCTCAGACAGTCAAAAGTTATTCCCACAGAAATGCATGTCGGTGAGACACTAGCTGTGTCTCCCCAATGCTATAATGCTCCACAACAGCTATCGGCATAACATAAAACTCTCGACGAGACTTCATAGCGAGCGGAAAGAGTCTCAGCGATCCTCCATGTCACACCAAAGCATTCTTCCGTCGGTGAGACTTCCTCAGTCGGCAAGACATCATATCGAGAGCAAACCATTCAACCAAGAGTCTCGGTGATGCTCATCATGAACACATCCATCAGCAAGACCAACAGTCACTGGCAAGACAATCTTTCATTGACATGAGTCGTATAGAGCCCTTAAGTCTTACCGATGTCAAAACACCTGTCAGGGAGACCAACAGTCATCGGTAAGACATCACACCGAAGAGTCCTTTCGTCGGCGAGACTTCCTCAGTCGGCAAGAAATCATATCGAGAGCAAGACCTTTTGGCCAAGAGTCTCGGAAATGCCACCCCTATGAACAACTGTCGGTGAGAGTTCTCCCCGAGAGGAGAGAAATAGAAAACTCATAGTGACTGAAATGTCTTGGCAACCCGAGCATTTCGAAAAGAAAAGGTGGAGTCGGAGTCAGGATGGAAATCGAACCAAAAACCAACCAACATTTCCATGTCCATCCTACGCTCTAATTCCGCCTCCGCCGAAGTAAAGAACCCGAAAACAAAATAAAGCAAAGCGGGATCGGAACCAAAACTGATCTTGGGTGAAACAAAACAGCAGTGGAAGCGGAAAAGAAACGAAACCATGAAATTTTTCCAAGTTCAAGTTCGGTTACAGTTCCGGATCCACCTCCGACAACACAAAAAGAAAAAGGGAAGAAAGAAAAGCACAAAGAAGATCAAAGAGAAAGAAACATCCCTTGATCACCGACAACAAAAAAAACAAAGAAAAGAAGAACGGGTGGAACCAGGACTGGGACCGGAACAAAAACGGAAACTGGAACTTTGGAAAAGTTCCAATGTTCGGTTTCGGTTCTGGTTCTGCCCCCCGACAAAACAAAAAGAAAATGGCACAAAGAAAACAAAATAGAAAGGGGGAAAGCAAGGCAAAGACATAAGATGAAGACCCTCCCAATGAAAAACGAACACCTGCACGCTGGGCTCAACCCTTATGGGAGCCACATTTAATCCGTGCCGAATTGAAAACATAATTTTCTCTTGAGCTGCAAAGAAGCAAACAAGTTAGAAAATATGTAACCTAAATGCAAATGTTCCCTCCATTTGGCCTTCATGAACCCGAGACATAGGTGCCGCACAGAGACCTACAGGTGAAAATGGTATAACACTCTGACACCTCAATTGGATGTTTTAAACATGCAAACCCAGTAGCCTAGACCTATCCATTGGGCATGGAGTCATTGGGAACCTAGACCCACCCTGAAAACTCACCCGAACTCCTATAACAGAAGATAGCACATACGATGAAATATTCCGAGCCAAATTTTTTCATTTTTCAATTTATGAATTACAAAGCAATGCACCCGTTAAGGTTAGAGGAGAAAACCAAAACGTGCAAGAAAGCAACTCTAACCAGAATGGCGCCGATGATGGCGAGCATTGGTCAGAGGATCTAAATTGAACTGCTTATGCTGTAACTCTAACCAGAATGGCGCCGATGATGGCGAGCATTGGTCAGAGGGTCTTCTATTCTAAATGCAGAAAGAACTCAACGTCAAGTATGTGCTACCCAATCCAATGCGGAGTGAGGGGCGACCATATGATGGAGTGATTACAATAACACAACTTTGAAAGAGAAATGTGAAGCTGAAAAACACTCAACACCCAGAATGTGCTTGCTGACCCAAGATGGGAGAGTAGCTACCATAGGGCGGAGTTATAACTATCTTAACTAATACTGAAGATAAGAATGAGTATTACAAATCGAGACAAAGCAATTTTAAGAACACTGGTCAGTACTACTGCCAGTTTACAAAGATTATTATTGCCTGCAATGTCAAGATATCAGATACTTATCAAATAGTACATTCAATAATGAATCAGCTACAATCCTTAAGTGATCACAGTGTCCAAACCACAAATCAAGAAAGAAGATTTTTGTATACTATTTTTTGATAGATCTGCACTTTAAAAAGAGTAACCAACAACTTACAAATTCAAGGTAATGTTCATAACTTGCTCAATAATCATCCGATTAACACGAAACAGGATGCAAAATGCCCTAGCAATGATGGCGACTCAACAAAGACTCTAAAAACAGATCAAACTATCCCCAATGATTAATGCACGAATTCCAAGAAGGCTGAAAGGTACGGCCCAGCTGAAGAATTCGACTTGGCATTAAAAATTAAATACAACACATTAAAATCTGAGATTTGAGACAAACATTCGCCTCCCCTAAACACAACTATAAATGCAATACCCAGAACTACTATTTTTGTATTTTTTGATAGATGAATAAAAAACCAATCTGCTGTAGCTAAATCTGCAAAAACAGAAAACTCTCTAATATGCAAACTTACTTAACAAGACCAAACTGAATACAAAGCACAATTACGGATGCAAACTCACAAATCTATCTTAAATGATCGAACCTCTCCACTAGGTGATGTCTTTCAAGCACGAAGTCGAGCCCAGACTAGGAGGCATTCATTCCTCGAAGCAATTCTGCAACCATTTCGGCAGCATATCATTAGCATAGACAAAAGATCCCCAAATGAGACCCCAAGGCTGTCTTTTATAAGCTTTTGTTGACCTTCCTTGAAACCCTAACACCTTTTCCAAAGTCAAAACCCTAATCCCACAAAATGGTGTCCTTTTCCAAGCATCATTAATTTTGATTTCATTAAATATTTCACTTAAATAAATGTGCCCTCCTTAAAGCCTAGATTGGACTTTGATAAATTTCAACATAAATTTAATATACCCTCAATGATGGCGCCACCCTTCAAGTCCACCTTTTAAAATAACATTAAGTTATTCGACTAGGCCAAGGTCATAAAATAACATTTAAAATATAATGTTATTTTTAAGTGAAATAATCTCATTTCTCCAAAACTGCATTCTGAAGCCCGAAACTGAATACGCCACTTGAGTCAACTGAAAGGGAAAGTCAACTGCCTGAGACAAACCTGTTAGCTGCCAAAAATAGAATTTACTAAAAATAGTAAATTCCTGGAAAATGCTCGAATGCCGAGATGAACATACCTGACTCTCTGAAAACCCAGAAAGAATCGCCATTGAATCCATCATCTCTGAGCAATGACCTCCTCAAAAATAGGAAACCCTAATTTATCTTCCGACTAGCCTTCGGGTTCCCAAAGAAAAGGCCAATGGTTACTGGAAAGATCAGGTTTGAGAAGGGGACATTACAATCCGCCCTTCCCAAAATTGCTTGTCCTCAAGCAATACCACCACAACTCCAGTAATTTGAAGACTAATCCATACGCAACAAGTATGATCCCTGGTTCCCAAATGCGTCTCAGGAAAAACCCACCATGCCGATGCTGCACCACTCTGATCACATCAATGAAAATATCATGCCAATGCTGCACTGACTCCCCTTGTAACTCCAAAGTGTTACCATCTATGATTCTCAAACTGAAAGATCTTAAAGGAAGGAAATCAAAATCATGCAACATCTCATGTCCACGATCCCCCGAATTAACAGTATCAACCATACTACTGTCAATCACCATTCTGAGCAATAGGAGAGATAGACTATTCAAATCAAAATCGAACTCCTCCCCATACCTCCACATGGTAACAAACGGGACCATGCCTGCAAGTGTGACCTCTACACATCTTCTTGCAAGGAGGGAAGCATTCCTTTGCAAGAGCTCCACAAACTCATACTCATGTCTCCGCATAAAGCTACCATGCCTCATCTGAATTATACTTGCACAACCATGAAGACTACAGAAAACAATCATAGTTCCAACCCCATGAGTCTCCGAATGGTGAACCAAAGCATGTGAGCTACTGCTGTCATGAATCAATACTGAGAGTAAACTGTCAAAGTTTACATCATCAACCATCATAAGATGAATTTGGAGAGTAGGAAAAGTGTGAAGGAACAAATAATTACTGCTGATCAAGACTAGGATCAGCGCAGTGCAATCTGATTCTCGAGTCCTACCCAAGGGAAAACAACAACACCACTCCAAATCCCAAGCGTGAGCATGTGAGATGACCATCGAGCTGCAAAGTGACACCTCCAAGGTGGTTGGAAAACACACTAGATTCATCTCCATGAGAGAACTACCACCTCTTTGATCATGAGTGATGAACCAACTCTCCTGAATGCGAGAAACACAACATGTAAAGTGGCTGGTCTGCCTCAAACCAGCAAGCTCGAATCTCAAAATCTGTCCTGGTCTTAGCTGGGCAACACATTCAAGAGCAACCAATCGTTCATTTCTCCAACCCATGCTCAAAATCTCTCTCCAATCCATTTGTTGATGAACAAATGGAACCATCAAGAAGCTGCTAAAGAAAAGAACGACACCAAAAAGTCTGAAAATTTGATTCTTGTCCCTCCATAATTTCTTCTTTCCCCAAACTGTATGCTCCATCAACCCTTGTTGAGAATCCCAAGCTTGAATACCCAACTGAAAATAATCTCCAACACTCCGGCAAGGAAACATAGCACATCTCTGAGTGCTAGTCAAAATCAAGTGCATACTTGTAAAATTGGCATCCCCTCTGATGAACCTTTGAAACCAAACCATGAAAACTTCAAGAACACTGAAGCATGAAACATAAGATGACTTCGAATTCAACTCCCAGAGCAGACTAGCATCCCTCAACCCAAGGAATGGATTGACAAGAGTGCAATCACCATATTTTGGTCCCTTTTCCAAAGTGAAGACTGCATCCTCCATTCCTCTTAAGCATTCTTTACTACTCAACATACGTGGCACATCATCATGGAGTGATATCAAGGCATCCTTAGATTGGAGTTCACGCTTGACCTCATGCTTGGTCTCTTCACTACTTGACTCTTTTTTCAAAACAAAGAGAGGATTGTCATAAGTTGCTTCAGCACCCACTTCAAAGAAGGGATTGTCGAAGACTTGGAAGCCATTCCTTACGTCTCGCTGCCCCAAATCTGCACATGCAACTTCTGACTTTCTTGAAATGCTTTCAAGATCAAACTCCTCTTGAAGATAACCAAAATCTTCAATCACTTGATTGACTTTCTTAGCTCTTTGTGCCTCCTCTTGCTCCTTGAAAGGTTTGAAATCTGCAAACTGGTCTTCACCCTTTCTTAGAGCCAGCTGGGTTTCTTTCAAATTGTCCTTTGTTGATTTAAGCTCCAAGGTGAGCTCATCAACCATATTCTTCCTTTCTTCGAAAACAATGAAGGCCTTCTTTGCAGATTCAACGGCACGATCTTGATCTTCAATCAAGTGTATGTATGTTGATTTCAATGTCTCCAAAGAGCCTCTGATAAGTTGCAAGTTAGGAAGAGCAACTTCATCCTTAACTCCACTTCGTCTCTCTTCAGACTGAGCCTTCTAATAGGGATCATCAACCAAAATGTGTGTGCGATCAAATAGGGATAGTGCTTGTACTTCTTTTCCAAAAGATACCTTGCATTGATCTTCCCACTCATGAACATGCAAAGACGGTGAACTGCTGATGGGCTGCAACTAAAAATCAGAACTTCGTTCCTTGCCTTTGCTGCCCTCTTTGCTACTCCAACATTCTTGTACTTCACCACCAACTAGCAGAGAATGCTCATCATCATAAAAAGCATCATACTCCACAAATTCTTCAACCCATTGCTTGCAATCAGCTTCGTGCATTGATAAATCTGATTTGTGTTTAGTAACACTCTCAAACTCTCCATCTTCAAGAGCCATATGGTCTTCTAGCTCTTCTTCTTCATCACTGCCTCCTTGATCAAACATTAGACCAGCATCCAACCTGCTCAAGGAATCATATTTGTCCGCTGTTCGGACAGTTTCTGTAACCACAAATTCCTCTTTAGTGGCTGCAACCACTCCAAAGAGATCATTATGGAATTTTGTGGAACAATCTTCTTCTTCAAAGACAACTTCTCCTCCAAGGGCCACCTCATAGTCTACTGTGCAACCTGGTTCTTGTTCTTCATCAGGATCAAAGGGAAACTTATCCCACACAGGTTCTTTAACATAACTTGATGCCAACACACCCGGATCCCAAATGCTAGTGGGCTGATTAAGATGATCAACTGGAAAAAACTTATCATGCTCCCCTTGTAGTGATGACTCTTTGAATAAGTCAAGTCCTAATTCACTTAAGCTGAAATCATCAAAAAAGTTTCTCTCCAATGGCTCAGTTTGCTGATCAATCCCAAGACCAACAATGTCACCCCCGAAATGAAGTGAAGAATCTTCAATGTTTGTTGTTTGAAAAACTTCATCTTCATTATCTTCTATGGAACCCTCATGAGAGAGTGTGTTGCTGATTTTTTCATGTGAGACTTCTTGGGAAGTTAAGACAGCAACACGAGGAAAATCCTTCCTCATCAATTCTTCAGTATGATCTTGCATGAACTCCTTAGACTCATCACCAACATCATCACTTGCTGTCACATGCAAATCTAGGGAAGTATTATGAAGCTCTCCCACACATTCCTCAACTGTCAAGGTTTCTATATCAAGCTTACGATCATTCTGAGGTGACATGTGCACCTTGCTTGTGCCTTCTTCAATATTAGTTGACTGATTTTTCTCTTCGACATGTTCATTTGTGGGCTGCAAACCACAAACAGACACTACTTCTTCCTTCCTTGCTCCTGCAACCATTGTATGTTCTGTTTCCTCCTTAATCATTTTCTTGATGTAGTTGACCATAGCCCGCTTTCCAGGGTGATAAATCACCATCCAATCCAAAAAGGCATCAAAAGAAACACCGTTCTTAAACTCATTTGTCATGCTCTGATAATCTCTGTAGAGTATGTCAGCCTCGTGTTCACATTTCCTCTTGAACTGGCATTCTTTAGAAACCCCAATCAAATCTGACTTCTCAGACTTAGCATAAATTTTTCTGATTCCACACCTTAACTCAGGATCCTTCAATAGCGTATACAGATCATGCATTAACTCAAGTAGAGACTTCTCTGTATTCATCTTTCTCTGTCAAGTGAACTCTGATGGGCACAGGATGGCAGGATCTTGGCTCTGATACCACTGAAATATTCCGAGCCAAATTTTTTCGTTTTTCAATTTACAAATTACAAAGCAGTGCACCCGTTAAGGTTAGAGGAGAAAACCAAAACGTGCAAGAAAGCAACTCTAACCAGAATGGCGCCGATGATGGCGAGCATTGGTCAGAGGGTCTTCTATTCTAAATGCAGAAAGAACTCAACGTCAAGTATGTGCTACCCAATCCAATGCGGAGTGAGGGGCGACCATATGACGGAGTGATTACAATAACACAACTTTGAAAGAGAAATGCTGAAGCTGAAAAACACTCAACACCCAGAATGTGCTTGCTGACCCAAGATGGGAGAGTAGCTACCATAGGGCGGAGTTATAACTATCTTAACTAATACTGAAGATAAGAATGAGTATTACAAATCGAGACAAAGCAATTTTAAGAACACTGGTCAGTACTACTGCCAGTTTACAAAGATTATTATTGCCTGCAATGTCAAGATATCAGATACTTATCAAATAGTACATTCAATAATGAATCAGCTACAATCCTTAAGTGATCACAGTGTCCAAACCACAAATCAGGAAAGCAGATTTCTGTATACTGTTTTTTGACAGATCTGCACTTTAAAAAGAGTAACCAGCAACTTACAAATTCAAGGTAATGTTCATAACTTGCTCAATAATCATCCGATTAACACGAAACAGGATGCAAAATGCCCTAGCAATGATGGCGACTCAACAAAGACTCTAAAAATAGATCAAACTATCCCCAATGATTAATGCACGAATTCCAAGAAGGCTGAAAGGTACGGCCCAGCTGAAGAATTCGACTTGGCATTAAAAATTAAATACAACACATTAAAATCTGAGATTTGAGACAAACATTCGCCTCCCCTAAACACAACTATAAATGCAATACCCAGAACTACTATTTTTGTATTTTTTGATAGATGAATAAAAAACCAATCTGCTGTAGCTAAATCTGCAAAAACAGAAAACTCTCTAATATGCAAACTTACTTAACAAGACCAAACTGAATACAAAGCACAATTACGGATGCAAACTCACAAATCTATCTTAAATGATCGAACCTCTCCACTAGGTGTTGTCTTTCAAGCACGAAGTCGAGCCCAGACTAGGAGGCATTCATTCCTCGAAGCAATTCTGCAACCATTTCGGCAGCATATCATTAGCATAGACAAAAGATCCCCAAATGAGACCCCAAGGCTGTCTTTTATAAGCTTCTGTTGACCTTCCTTGAAACCCTAACACCTTTTCCAAAGTCAAAACCCTAATCCCACAAAATGGCGTCCTTTTCCAAGCATCATTAATTTTGATTTCATTAAATATTTCACTTAAATAAATGCGCCCTCCTTAAAGCCTAGATTGGACTTTGATAAATTTCAACATAAATTTAATATACCCTCAATGATGGCGCCACCCTTCAAGTCCACCTTTTAAAATAACATTAAGTTATTCGACTAGGCCAAGGTCATAAAATAACATTTAAAATATAATGTTATTTTTAAGTGAAATAATCTCATTTCTCCAAAACTGCATTCTGAAGCCCGAAACTGAATACGCCACTTGAGTCAACTGAAAGGGAAAGTCAACTGCCTGAGACAAACCTGTTAGCTGCCAAAAATAGAATTTACTAAAAATAGTAAATTCCTGGAAAATGCTCTGAATGCCGAGATGAACATACCCCTGCGAAGCTCTCTGAAAACCCAGAAAGAATCCGCCATTGAATCCATCATCTCTGAGCAATGACCTCCTCAAAAATAGGAAACCCTAATTTATCTTCCGACTAGCCTTCAGGTTCCCAAAGAAAAGGCCAATGGTTACTGGAAAGATCAGGTTTGAGAAGGGGACATTACATACGAGGCCCTGGCCCCCAAGACAAAAGAATAGAAGGAGAACTGCTCATTTGTGCTGAAACAACACTTAGGGAATGAAAAATGCATCTAATCTAATGTGCGGAAGCACTTATTGATATCTAGAATTTTAACAGCTATGTACAGATCTAGGTCCAAACCTCAAAAGCAATGTTTGAGGTGAATCTCATTCACTGGGATTAGTTCCACTATACCATCCAACTTAGATAACTAGAAAGCATTATGCTGCTTCTTCTCAGTGATGATAGATGGCCTAGTCCAAAATGCATCAAATTTAGAGTGCTTTCCAGGCCTGCTTTTCAATTCATCCCACTTTAGCACTATGTCACCTTCCTAGAACACTCTGGGAGATGCCTTTTTATCGAATGACCTTTTCATTTGAGCCTGACGTTGCTCAATATTTTTCATTGCTTCAGCTCTAAGTTCTTCAAGTTCAATTAACTAAGCTAACCTTGTTGTCATAGGCTCCTCCTCAATCATATCAAGCTGGTTAACCAGATCAAGGGCTGGGAGTTCAACTAAAATAGGCAGTCTTGCCTCTTTTTCGTACACTAACATGTATGGAGAAAGTCCAGTAGACCTTTTTAACGTAATCCTATCAGCCCACAAGGCTGATTTCAACTTGGTGTGCCAGGCTCTTTGATTGTCTTCCATAGTTCTCTTAATGATCCTCATGAGATTCTTGTTAGTGGACTCAGCCTGTCCATTGCCCTATGGATAATAATTAGAGGATGTATTCAGATATATACCATTCTTGATAGCCCAGTCAAAAATTTTAACACTCACAAAAGCAAGGGAATTGTCTGAGATAATAGAATCTGGGATACCGAATCTGGTAACTAACTCTTCATAGAAATTCAGGACATCAGATTCATTAGCCTCTTTGAGTGCGACCGCTTTAGTCCATTATGAAAAATAATTAGTGGTTGTGAGCACCCACTTGTGGCCTACACTTGATGGTGGGTTTATAACCCCAATGAAATCCAAACCCCATTTCATGAAGGGCTAATCAGTTTGAATTGGTTGCAGCGGGAGGGCTGCCAGCTTCTCCTTTCCAGCAAAAATGGCACATTCCTTACACTTCCTCACCCATAAATGAGCATCTTTGAATAAGGTAGGCCAGTAATAGCCTCCTTTCATTATTTTAAGAGTTGTAGCTCTTGGAGAAAAGTGTCCACCAGCTGACCCTTGATGGAATTCATGCAATACTCTATCAACCTGATCAGCTTCAATACATCTCAACAAGACACCATGAAAATCTCTCATAAACAATAAACCATTTAAAAGAACATAAGGTATGGATTGCAGTTGATAATACCTTCTTCTGGATTTAGTTAGATCAGGAGGGCACTCACCAATCAATAAAAAATGTGTCATTTCTGCAATCCAACCTGTAGGAGCAGGTATAGCAGCTTGTTGTCCATCTCGAAGGGCTAAAACATAACCTTCTTCCTCCTTTATGTTGTTGTTGTTGTCCTCTGTAAGTTGTTCGCAGAGACCTCTCCCTCTTATTAGTTTGGTAACCTTTATTTCAAGGTCATACTCCATCACCTTAGTGACCCAACCAACTCTTTTATCACTCAAATCTTGGTTCAGTAAAAACTTTTCACACTTGGATGAGCAACCATCAGTATAATCTTGTTATTGGAAAGCATGTGCTTGAACTTCTTTAATCTTCTTATAACAGTGAGAACATGTTTCTCTACAAAAGTATACTTGAACTCATAATCTTTGAGTCGCTAACTGAAGAACACCACGAGCTATTCAGATCCTTCATCATTTCACTATACAAGCATGGCTGAAAGTGAATCAATATTTCCATAGGCATATAAAATGAAATCTTTAGAAAAATCAGGATTCAGAAGTGTAGGTGCAGCTACTAATGCCTCTTTTATAAGCTCAAAACTTTTTTTCCCATCCCTAGTCCAGCTGAAAGGTACATTCTTTCTCAGCATATGAGTTAGTGGACTTAATAAATCAACAATGTCAGGGGTAAACCTCCTAACAAAGTTAATCCTACCAATAAAACTCTGCAAACCTTTTTTGTGCGCTAGTAAAGGAAGAGCTAAGATAACACTTATTCTTTTAGGGTCAATAGTAATAACCTATTTAGACACCACATAACCAAGCAATATTCCTTTGTGAACAACAAACACACACTTTTTGGGATTAAGTGATATCCCAAATTCCTTGCATTTCTCAAAAATCTGCCTCAAATGATTCAGATGATCCTTACCCTCCTTAGAAAAAATAGTGATATCATCAAGATAGACTAAGACTATCTTGTACATTAAACCCTGAAAAGCCATATCCATGGCTTTTTGAAAGGTTTCCCCAACATTAGATAAACCAAAGGGAATTTTCTGATAGGCCACAGTTCCCCATTTTATGGTGAAGGTTGTTTTGTACTGATCTTATTTTTTCACTAATATCTGGTTGTAACCAGAATAGCCATCTAATAAGGAAAACCTTTCAGACCCTGAAACTACCTAAAGTATCTGCTCCATAGAAGGTAGAGGATGACGGTCTTTTAAGGAGGCCCTATTTAAGTCACAAAAATCTACATAGAGTCTTATTTCACCATTTGTCTTCCTTACTGGTACTAGGTTTGAAACCCGTGAGGTATGCTTAATGGGGAAAATAATGTTGCTTTCAATCAACTTATCTAGTTCCTTTTTCATCAAAGGATCTAACTTAGGATTCAAGGGCCTTTGTTTTTGCCTAGCAGGCTTGACATTAGGCTCAAGTTCAATGGTATGTTGAGCAAGCTGGGGATTAAATCCCTTTAAATCGGTATATTGCTAGGCAAAGATATCATTAAATTCTTGACAAAGCTGAATAAAAACATGCTTCTCTTCAGCTATACATACCTTGCCTAACTTAAGAAGCTTTTCTTTGAAAACTTCAACTTCTTCATAGTGATTTTGTTGAACTTGAATACTCCCCTTGGGTTTTCTAGCTTCATCATCTACATTAAAAACATATTCTAAAGTGACTAGGCCTTTAGGAAACTTGTTGTTTTTTAGCTGAATAATCTAGTCACTATACTAGTGCTGTAACTTTTCCTGATTGGTATGTGAGAACTCAACTTCTCTTAAAAAGATGACAATCTGCTGGTCACTATCAAAGACTTGCCAGTGTATATTATTATCAGGCACAACAGGCCTAACTACAATCTTAATATGCTGATTAGTTTTATCACTGCAAATCTCCTTTGGAATATCATGTTCAGCTCCTACAATAGCTAATCTATCAACATGCTTATTCTGAGTTCTAGTAATGGAAATCAGATTAAATGCCTCAAATCCCTCTAAGAGGTCCCATAATCTATTCTTATAAGACTTGAGTATATCATTTTTCACAACATTAAGCTTTCTCACTTGATTGACAACCAACTCGTTGTCACCATAAACCTTTAGACAAATGATACCTCTCTGTCTTGCCCACTCCAAGCCCTGGACTAGAGCTTCATATTCAGCAGAATTATCAGAACAACTAAAATAGAATTTGAAAGCTAAATATTACTCCTGACCTTCTGGTGATACCAACATACATCCACCACCAGCACCTACCCTACTCCTTGAGCCATCAAAATACAACTCCCACACATCATTTTCATGTTGTTCACTGTGTTGTTCTTTGTCCTTTTCAATATTGGGCATAAAAGAGTCAGTCTCATGCATCATATAACCACCAATGTCAACCTCCTCCAACTGCTTACCTGTACTGACTTCATGAGTTTGAGATGCCCACTCTTTAGGAAGAATATCTGATGTTCTTTCTGTTTGAATTTCAGCCTCTTGAACAACAGGCTACTCCACTTGTAAACTTGTAAACAAGTTGGCATTAATAGGAGATGGATTGTAAGGTTCAATATGGGCTTTGGCTATGGGTTTTGATTTAACAGTGACTCTAGTACCATATATGGTTATGAACAGCATATGAGACCAATCAGAGGATAGATAACCACCTATCTTGGCCGTAAAATCCCTAGATAAACAAAGGGAAAAGTACGAGGGCAACTCAATAATGTAGATATCCTATGGTATTGCAAAATTTGGACAGGCGTGTAAAGTTAAGCTCAAATTTTTAATGACCCCTACTATGTTAACAGCAGTACCATCCAATTGTACTACCCCCTTTTCTAGTGGCTCATATTCAATTCCCAACTTATCAATAATTTATTTGGGCATAACTGAACTACTAGCCCCTAATTCAATCATACAATTGTGAACAAGATGATCTCCTATGATCAATGACAAATAAAAAGGATGTGGCTTGGCCTTAGCAGCCTGTTGTTCTTTATCACTAACAACAGTACTAGTCAACATGACTTTCTCCTTGTCTATACTAGGCTCATCTGAGACACTTAAACTTGATAAAGTAGATTGAAGCAGGTCCTTTTGACCCGAAATACTAAGAGAATCCCATATTGACATGGGTACATTAATTTTTTTCATATGCTCAAGTATATTGAAAGATGTAGTAGGTTTAACTTGACCTTTAGGAGGAATAACATCACCTTTAACCAAAGGCGTCTGGACTAATGAATCAGAGTGTTGTTTGCCTACCAAAGGCTGCCCTCTCGGTAGCACTCGGATTCGGTCAGCTTTTGATGAGCCCAGAGCATTCGGATTCTGGTTCAACCCTTGTTTCGATTGAGTTTGAACTGTATCAGGTTGATGTCCTTCATCTATTTCCCTCTTTTTATTGCGTATATTGCCTGCAATTGAAGAATCGACGTAGTTCACTCCACAAAATTCTTCCCCTTGCTAGTTTAGGAATGTAGACTCATGTGTCTGTTGCTCTTGTTGTTGTACTTCAGTTGCTACAGGCACATTAGACTGTATTGTTGAATTGTTCTGAACCATCAAGGCTTGATTAAGCAGCCCATTTACACAGGTGCTTTGATTATGGGATTGATTACACCGAAAGTACCACTCATAATCTTGAACTAAATTGTTATGGATAGGTGCAAGCTCTTTGAAAGTGCTTGCAGTATTGGAGTCATATGCTTGATAGGGCCTTAGGTTAGGAGCAGATCTTTAGCCTTGATTATAACGCTGATAAGGTGGTCTGTTGGTCTGATTCTGCTGGTAATTAGACTAAAATGAGGGCTGATAAGGCTTAAAACCTTGATTTTGCTATTTTTTGAGATTAACCAACTCATTGCCAAAGGTCGTTAGACTAAGCTGGAAATGCATTTACTTGGCCGCTAGGCTGGGTATCAAGTGCTCACAATGCTAGTGCACTTGGAATAACAACCAAAGGAGGTAACTGCATAGGGATTGGAGGCTGAAGAGCAAGAAATATTGGCATAGGTGGTCTTGGGGCAATTTTACCAGCCTATATGAGGTTGTTTTCAGCTCTAATAGCTACACCATATGCCACAGGAAGTGTATCCCCTCCCATCAATTGAATCATTACATAAATATCACTATTTAAAGCTCTTAAAAAGTATAAAAATGCATGATTAGCAGTAGGCCTTACCGTTTGTGGAATTCTATCCTATGTCCTCTGGAAACGGTGATTGAAATCTAACATAACTTCATGAGGAGCTCTTTTGATTGTAGAAAGCTGCTCCACCAATGACAAGTGGTCAGATTTATCTTCAAAACACTTGCACAACTGGCTACCTAACTCATCCCATGTTGCTATGGAGTTGACAGGTAGGCCTCTGAACCATTGTAAGGTTTTTCCTTTAAATGATGCTGCCAGCAATTTGAGTGCAACATTTTCCTCAATCACATGATGAACAACACACAAGTTAACAACATCCTTTATGTGCTCTGTTGGAGTGGTATGATCTTCGCCATGAAAATATGGCAGACCTTTTAAGGCAGCAACAGGAATTTCGTCATGTTGAACCAAATTTAGTGGGTTGCCTTGGTTAAAAGCAACAAATGGTTGATTTCTCACTGTTGGAATCATTGTCACTGGGATACTCTTAGCAATGATAACAGGAACAACAGTATCACTTCTCACAAAAGGATTTGACTTGGATCTTCTGAAATAAGCAACTTTCTTTTGAACCTTCTAGACTTCCCTCCCCCTTCTTCTAGGTGGGGACAACTGCAAACACTCAAAAATAGGTGAGTTACTCCTAGTCTGCACTCTTCTCATGAGCAGTAATGCACTGGAATTGCTAAATCTAAGCTCAGAGTCACCAGGTATGCTAAAATTTATCTCCTAAAGACTGCAATTTCTGTTGCACACACCAAACAGCAGTATGATAATTTTGGTTTAAGACTGAAAAAATAGTTCTCACTCCCACCAAGCGTGCCAAAAACTGTTGTCAAATAAGGTTTGCACCCTTGCTAAGCTATGAACTGTAGCAACCTATTGACACATGGGAACACTTTGAGGATGTGGGTGACCTGGGAATGAAGTGAACCTCCAGATTATGGGTTGGTTCCCCTTAAGATAACTTGAAAATACTAAAAAATGACAAGGAAAAGAGTAAGAAGGATATGCTTGAAATTTAAAACCTATCACTAACAGGTGGTACACCAAAGATAAAATTTGACAAGACTGTTGAAACTCACAAAAATCTTAATAAAGCTAAACAATCTCACAACACAAAGATTTATGTCTGCAAAAGTGATTCTATGTAAGGTTTTGACTATTCTAATGCTTAACACAAGGAAAACAATGATGTTTTCACAAATATAAATGCAATAGAATGAGATCACTAACATAATCTTGCACTATGACATAACATTCTTTGCATCCAGTACTAAGGAATCTGATAAAATAAAAGATTGCGCAGAATTTTATCATGCAATTCACAACCAATACTAAACAACAAAGGAAATTGGTGAAGGAAATGACTTTCTATTGAGAAAAATAAGGAGTCTCTGTATTACAAATCTGTAGTATTCATAAAAATGAGTTACAAAGTTTGAATGATGCTCTTTCAGCAATCTCTTAACCAAGAACTCCCCTTACAAAGAGGAAAAAATGCCATATATACAACAGAGTCGGCCCTAGGGTTTACAAAAAATATATTTGTCGGTCTGCAATAGAGTCAGCCCTAGAAGAGTTTTGGAATAAAGTCAATGAGGCATTAAATGTGCATACTCTTTTCATGTCAGTGCAAGCTCGCTCCCAGGCATGGCCTTCAAATCTTTTGCGACCATCACATTAACTCGCAGCCCTTGTGTCCACCCTCGAGACTTCTTTGCAAAGCTGCCTTGAATGTTTCTGAAGTATAGTCATTAATGTTGATCCACTTTTGCCAGTAGAAATCCCAACTATCATTGAGACTCGTGGCTTCTTCCCTTCTGCTCTCCTCTTGTTCTAGATCTTTCTGCAAGTTGACCTCCTTGAGAAGCAGCATCTGACTTTCCCATCTAGATCTTTACAGACGAACACCACTGTTCATCGATCTGATCATCATCTTCGATTACAGATTAGATCCATACTACACACAGTCTGTTGATCTTCTTCATAGGAATGGTCACACTGGTCAAACTGCCAACAATTCACCTTCAGCCTCCTCTGATTGGTTGAACAGATACCATGTGGGATCCTTAAACGGTCAAAGGTTATTCTTGCAGAAACACATGTCGATGAGACACTAGCCATGTCTCCCCAATGCTATAATGCTCCACAACAGCTATTGGCATAACATACAACTGTTGGCGAGACTTCATAGCGAGCGGCAAGAGTCTTACCGATCCTCCATGTCACACCAAAGCATCCTTCTGTCAGTGAGACTTCCTCAGTCGGCAAGACATCATACTGAAAGAAAACCATTCGGCCAAGAGTCTCGGCGATGCTCATCACAAACACATCCATCGGAAAGACCAACAGTCATCGACAAGACAATCGTTCATCGGTATGAGTCATATAGAGCCCTTAAGTCTTATTGATGTCAAAACACTTGTCGGGGAGACCAACAGTCATCAGTAAGACATCACACTGAAGAGTCCTTCCATCGGTGAGACTTCCTCAGTTGGCAAGACATCATACTGAGAGCAAGACCTTTCGGACAAGAGTCTCGGCGATTCCACCCCTATGAACAACTGTCGGCGAGAGTTCTCCCTGAGAGGAGAGAAATAGAAAACTCACAGCGATTGAAATGTCTTGGCGACCCGAGCATTTCAAAAAGAAAAGGCGGAGTCAGAGTCGGGATGGAAACCGAACCAAAAACCAACCAACATTTCCATGTCCATCCTATGCTCCGATTCCGCCTCCGCTGAAGTAAAGAACCCCAAAACAAAAGAAAGCAAAGCGGGATCGGAACCAAAACCGATCCCGAGCGAAACACAGGGGCAATGGAAGCAAAAAAGAAACAAAACCATGAAACTTTTCCAAGTTCAAGTTTGGTTACAATTCTGGATCTGCCTCCGACAACACACAAAGAAAAAGGAAGAAAGAAAAGCACAAAGAAGATCAAAGAGAAAGAAACCTCCCTCAATCACCGACAACGAAAAAAAACAAAGAAAAGAAGAACGGTCGGAACTGGGACCAAGACCGGAACAAAAACGGAAACTGGAACTTTGGAAAAGTTCCAATGTTCAGTTCCAGTTCCGATTCCACCCCCCGACAGAACAAAAAGAAAAGGGCACAAAGAAAACAAAACAAAAAGGGGAAAACAAGGCAAAGACATAAGATGAAAACCAAACACCTGCACGCTGGGCTCAACACTTATGGGAGCCACATTTAATCCATGTGCCGAATTTAAAACATAATTTTCTCCTGCAGCTACACAAGAAGCAAACAAGTTAGAAAATATGTAACCTTGATGCAAATGTTCCTCCATTTGGCCTTCATGAACACTTGAAGACATAGATTGCCCTGCTTGATTGAGCCCACAGGTGAAAATCGGGTAATAGTTATACCGATGAGGTCAACAGTCGGGTCATATGCACTAGAGGCGATATCAACTTGAGACTCAATAGAGTATGTCTCCTTGTTTATGCTTTGTGTGGCTTTGAGACACTACATGCCATACTGAAGCAATTCCTTAGCCTCATCGACACACCCTTCAACATCCTTCAATAATTTAGAAAATTTCTTATGTTCAAAAGCACATTTCTCTATCATTTTCATCATACTTTTTTCATTCATTCTTCTCTCCA
>VDFB02043231.1:0-12847 GCA_007258455.2 Sequoia sempervirens
GCTATAAAATAGGAAGTTAGTAAAAAGTGAAATAACTTGAGCAAATGGACGCCTATGAGCTCAAGAGTTGACTTTTCGGAATCGGTAAAGCTCAACGATGAATCTCAAAGCTTCAACAAAATTGTCAACTGAAGTTCAAAATTTGCATAAGATGGCGATTTTCTATTTTTGGCGCTCTTGCATGATAATGAATATTTTATTATATTTATTCGAATTCGAACTTCCAGTCAGTGGCAGTGGAACTGAAAGGCAACCAATTAGAGGACTTCTATTATTGTCAGGGTTTTGAATTCTTGCAATTGTCAGATTAATGCGAATTTCATCTTCTTTAAGCATGGCGCCTTCTTCATTTATCATTCATATTTTCAAGAGAATTCGTATTTTTCAAGGAGATTCATATTTTCTTCAAAGGGAAAATCGTAATTCCCAAAGGCAAATTTTGTCAAAGGAAATTCATAATTTTGAAGCAAAATTCGTTTTTCTTCAAGGCAAAGGCGTATTTTCAAGCAAAATTCGTTTTTCTTCATTCACAAGGCGTATTTTCAAGGGAGATTCGTATTTCTCAAACAAAGGCAGATTTCTCATCTATTTGCAAAGGTGATTTCTCCAATCACATTCTTTTGCAGGTTAAAGTTCACAGTTCTCGGCAATTCAAAGAAATCTTGAGCGATTTTCACAGAAGAAGACATACAAAAAACATCTTTTTCCTCCTTGGTTCTCAGATTTCTCTCAGTTTTCAATTCGCATGTTCCTGAAATTGGCAAATTCGACAAGTCTCAGCATCTGGATCATTTTCATATAGCTTCCTCGAATTAAAATGCGATGCGTTTGTTTTCAGGAATTTTTAACCGGAACGATGCGTTCTTGAGTTTCCTAAATTTCTCAAGCGAAAGAATCTTTGCATGAATTAGAGGTAAGTCATATTTTTCGCATTCACAGCGTATGCAGGTTTGTCTTAGAGATCTTTTGGACCAAAGCCCATATCTCAGATTTTAAACTGAAAATTAACCCGATAGGCTAATTTTACCCTCAATGAGTTATTTTAGCTTTCCAGAAAAGTTGTCAGAATATAGCCGTGTTCACAGTCAACAGGCGAGTTTTTCAGAGTACAATACACACAGATTGAATTCAAGACCAAATCGGTTTTAATTCATGACTTCATCAGAAAAGTTGAGACCGATTTGTATCAAGCTGCAGAAGAGATGTTGGCTAACACTTCAGTTACGGAGCCGCCAAAGTTGCCAGTCAGTGAAATGCTGGTTGAGTGTGCAAAGATTGCAAAGATTGCTCAAGTTGCTGACATTCAGATGCTGATGCAGTTGACAGCCTCGTTGAGGGATTGGTTGCTCGAGATCACGACCAGTAGACTTCAGTTTCTCACCTCTTAGGATAGACATTATACACAGGAGTTAACTTGGCGTTACCCTTTCAAGTTAACTGGCTGTCTCACCTCATGCATATCTATTCTGAGATTCACCTTGTTTACTTGGAATTTCATTTAGGGTTTTTCGTTAACTGATGGTAGTCTTCCAGTTAACTTGCTTTCAATAAGGGCGTGCATGCTCGCACAATTGTCCATTTTTAGATTAGATGTTTCGGTTAAGCTGATGGTAGTTTGGTTAGTATGGTTACTTAATTAGGGTTTGGCAGCTTGCATGCATTGCGGTAGATGACACAAGGTGATTTTAGGGTTCCCTACACCTTGATGTATATAAATAAGAGCTTTTGCTCATTTGTAAATAACTTTTGCTTGAGAGAGAAATATATGCTGCGCCTACCTTGCCCTCAATATTGCTCTTTTTGGTATTTGTTCATGTGTCTTCATTATTGCAATTGATTGTTATGCCACATAGGGTTTCGAAAGATTGTAATGCTGAATTCTTTCCATAGTATAGATATATCTGTTTGAATATCTTTATCATTGAAATCAATTGTTATGCCACATAGGGTTCCAAGAGATTGAGGTGATAAGGCTATTTTGTGTTAATTTACCATTGTGATCGATCGTTATGCCACATAGGGTTTCGAGAAGTTGCAGCGATAAATCTGTTTTGTGAATCTTTATCAATATAATCGAAGGTTATGCCACATAGGGTTTCGTGAGATTATAAAGATAAAGGCTGTTTTGTGAAGGCTTTGCTGTTTCGATCGAGTGTTATGCCACACAGGGTTCCATAAGATCGTCTTAGTGAATTCTTAAATCTGTTGTGCCCAATAAGCTTGTTTAGATTGAGATGATAGTTGTGCCACCTTGCCTTCAAGTAGAGAATCTAAACTCGTTTATCGCCTATAATCATCCCTGCTCCATTTCCTCATGCCTCGCTTTCTTGAGGAAACTGGATAGATTTAAAGTAGTTAGCTTAGTTGTAGTTAATGATCTGCGAAACCAGAAAATCCTTAGCTGCAACGTTCTTGGTTTTCTTAACCTTGTGCCTCTTCCAGCTGAGAACAAAAAGATAGGACTTAGGTTACTTTTCTTTTCCATGCATTCCAGCACAACGAGGGAGCTTCCCCTCCTAATTTGAAGAGCACTCATTGCGTAGTGTACATAGTTGTCCGTACAAACCTGCACTCCAGAGGTGCTAGATTTTACGCCAACAAACATCACATAGGACACTTACAAAGCTGCATGGATTCTAAGGATTGTGCAGCTATTACAAGCACTTTGTCTAAGGGTTTTCTTAGTTGGGATCACCTTGGACAAACCTTACTAAGAAGGGTGCATTCAATTGGTCCGATGAGGTGCACTGAGCTTTTGACAAGCTCAAGGAGGTAATAAGTAATTGCCCAGTCTTGGCACTTCCAGACTTCACCCAGCCATTTGTTCTTGAGTGTGATGCATCGAGTGAAGGTATAGGAGCGGTTTTGATGTAGAACAGGCACCTCTTTGCTTTTGAGAGCCACAAGATGAGAGGACCTAAGAGACTTTACTCCATTTATGATAAGGAGATGCTTGCCATAATGCATGCATTGGTGAAGTTCAAGCAGTATTTGGTTGGACGAAAGTTTGTGGTGAGGACCGACCACAATAGTCTCAAGTATTTCTTGGAGCAGAAAGATTTGAACGAGAGGTAGCAGAAATGGGTCAATAAGATACAGGCCTATGATTTCGACATTGAGTATGTGAAAGGGAAACAGAATGTTGTTGTCGATGCCCTTTCCAGGAAACCTGCAGCTTGTTCACTTTCAGAGAGTGCACCTGATTGAAAATCTCTCTTGCTAGTTGAGCACTCCAAGAATAAGTTTGCATGTGAGGTGATGGATGGTGGGGTATAGGATGAAAGGTACAAGGTTGTGGATGATGTTATCTTCTACAAGGATAGGATCTATTTGGTGCCAGAGTCAAAATTGAAGCAGAAGATATTGCAGGCTTCACATGACACTCCTTTAGCAAGCCATCAGGGCTACCTCAAGACATATACACAAGTCAAAGAGAGGTTCTCTTAGAAGGGCCTTAAGGAGGATGTTTTGAGACATGTCAAAGAGTCTGTGACTTGCCAGCAAAACAAGTCTAAGCACTGACATCCAGCTGGTCTATTGCAGCCATTACCAATTCCAGAGCAAAAGTAGGAGAGCATTTTCATGGATTTCATCACGGGTCTACCCAAGGTACATGGGAGAGATTGCATCTATGTAGTGGTCAATCGGTTGACGAAGTATGCTCACTTTTTTGCTATACCCACAGAGTACAAGGCACTGCAGGTGGCAGAGTTGTTTTTCAAAGATATCTTCCAGTTGCATGGGTTGTCAAGGTTCATAGTCAATGACAGAGACAGTAGGTTCCTGAGTGCCTTCTAGCAGGAGCTATTCAGATTGGTAGGTACTGAGTTGACTCTGAGTACAAGCTATCACCCTCAAATAGACGGTCAGACTGAGATAGTTAACAAGTGGGTTGAGGGTTACTGTCATGTCCCCTTATTCAGGCATTGTTTAAATTAAAGATTTAAAACATCTTGGTAAAAGATGATGAAGTTGCTTTTGTAAATTCGTAGAGTAAAATGTCAATATATACATTATTAATATATATATTATTATATGAATATTTTAAAATATAATATATTTATATTAATATTAATAATTTAAATATTAGTATAATGATATTGTATAAATGTAATGTTGAATTTGGATACAGATAACAAAACAAAAAAAAATATATCGAGTAAAGTAAACCTAAACAAACAATTTACGTAAGCATGTGTTCATACAAATGAACATAAATATAAGTATAAATATATTAAATTAAGCCTGGGAAAAGCAATATACATAATATTTAAAACAATATAAATCATAACCGTAAAGCATGCCTTATAAGGCAGCAACCAAAACAAGGCTCGTCCCTCCAAAGGAAGTCGCACCTCTTCTCCAACATATAAGGAATTATAATTTTATCATCAAGCATGTTTGGAAGGAACGAACATCCGGACTTCATATACCATCGGGTCTCCCATCGAAGATCTAGAGTACATGCTAAGCATCAATACCATTGGGTCTTATTGCTAGTGCAAGGACAAAGAAAGACATATGCAGCCGTTTGTGGAGGATATTCGACGCAAGGATATTGAACAAGTCAAGATTGGGCGTTGTGACTATACGCAGCTACTAAACTACTTGACGATTTGAATAATGAGGCATAATCAAACGGCCATGGCCTAACTTAAATCCCTTGTCATCAAAATATAATAGAAGATAAAGATTATTTACAAAGTGAACGACGCACTACAAAGAAGGCATGAGTTATGGTTCAAGCAAGGGGACACAACCATCGAATAGATTTCCCTCTTATAGATATAAATGTAGAGAGAATAGGAAGGTTATTGGGAATGAGAGATAGAATAATTAAGTACCTTTGTATTTGGAAAACAAGAGCATCGAATGTTGGGGAAATAATTGTTGGGAGGAATAGAAATATCGGAGTAAAGAACAAGTATTATATAGATCATCGCTGACTGAAGGAAAGGGGACATCTGCGGACTGAGCACAATAATAATAACTTGCAGATTGATATATCACAGTTAGGTATTGTTTACTCACGGTAAGTCCATCAGGTGGTACATAGAATAGGATTGATATTTGATGCACTATATGAGGATATTGCTGTTATTGTTGTAGATAATATTAACATGTGAGGCATCGTAATATTTAGGATAGTATTACTATCATTACTATTGGTCATATTAATATCTGATGCATCATGTTATCATTTATTATGGTTGTGATGTTAGTGTATCTAATGTATTATATCATATCATTATTATTTGTCACTATCCTTGCTAGTATACTTATCTACTCACTCATGAATAGTAATCTATAATATTTTATTGAGATTATTTATTAACGTTAGGGATGAAGGGTATAATGGAATCTCATCTTTGGGATCCTGAAGATGTTTAATAGCCATCCTAATGCATCATTCATCGTGAAAGATAAGAGAGAAATGAATAATCCTAAGACAAGAACAATATATTTATATCATCTTTAACCTTATTAGTTATTATCCCTTGAAACTTACTGATCTTTGACACTCCTAAAGTCTCTTTGAAAAACACTCTGAATGTTAGATTCAGATTTCAGTTGTTCCACTAGAAAGGGGTCATTACAGTTACCTACACAATTACATCTCAGGACAGCAGAGAGCATGAATTAAGTGGTTGCACTTGGGAGAGTATTGTTATAACACCACTTATCATATGTCAATTGGGATGTCTCCTTTCAGAGCACTGTATAGGTATGATGCACCATCATTTATGGACTTGGATTTTGTGGAGAGTAGAACTCCTAAGGCTAAGGATTGGATTGAGGAGAGCCAGGACATCTTGCGGGCACTCAAGGAAAATTTGCAGATGGCACAGAATCAGCAGAAGACATATGTTGATAGGCATAGGGTTGAGTGCAGTTTTTAGGTTGGAGACTTGGTATACCTTCGTTTGCAGCCCTACAGACAGTCTTCTTTGAAAAGGAGCAGTGCGGAGAAGCTCAAGCCTTGATTTTATGGACCCTACAGGATCATCAGGCGTGTTCGGGAGGTGCCCTATAAGTTGGAGCTGCCAAAGAGCAACAAGATTCATAATATATTTCATGTTTCGTACCTCAAGAAGGCATTTTGATAGCGGGTTACTTCTTCATCGAAGCTGCCACCGTTGGATGAGGAGGGACATTTGGTCCTAATTCCTGAGGAGATAATTGATACCCGGGAGAAGAGATTGAGGAACACAGTGGTTAAGGAATTCTTGGTGAGATGGAGAGATTTGTCAGCAGAGTATGCCACTTGAGAAGGAGAACAAATTCTGCAGCACCCTAGTTTTGCAATTTCTTGGGGACAAGCAATTTCGAGAAGGGAGAACTGTAATGTCCCCTTCTCAGTAGCCACTCAAGAGGATTGTTTAGCCTTTATTAGTCAGGGGGCTAAAGGAGAAATAAGAGAATAATAATTAAATTAATTGTTTATAAAGTTATCTCCATAAATTAAAATTAAAAGGGTAACTTTATTTATAATTAATTTAATTAAAGCAACTAAAATAAAATAATAAATTTATAAAGTCACTTTGGGAATAAATAATAATACTTTTCTAGAAACTTCTTGGAGGTGTTTTAGAAATCTTTATAAGGAGCTATGAGCTTGGCATTTGAGCATGTCTTGGATTATACTTTTCATATCAGTTTGGTGAGAGCTTGAATGCTTGCTTGTCCGAGGGTTTGAAGACTCTAGGATACCAATTTCGGTTGTGAAAGATCAACCCTACCAGGAGGTATGTGGAGGGAATCACTTCAAGTTTCCTACAGGTTCAATTATTGAATATTTAATGGTCATTGACCAAATTTGGAGAAGCACAAGGAGTTCGATTTGCTTGAAGGAAGCATTGAAGAATTTTGGAGGTTCATCTTGCCAATTCGATTTTCTCATTTTAGCTGATTATTCTTGCTGGTTATATCGTGCCTCATCTAGTAGTCAGGGCACAACATTGTTGATATCATACTCAGCTCGATTTGGGAGAAGTTCGATTCATTTGGGACCCTTCATCATACTCGCTTCTTGCTGGGAGAAGTCGTGGTTTATCAAGCAATATAGGCGCAGCAACTTGGCATCCAGAAAATTCGATTTTTGAAGGAGTTCGATTGGTTATGTGGGGACAACTCATTGCTGGGCTGAGACAACTTTGTGTCTACTTGTGGAAGGATAAATCGTGGCAGCTTGGTACTCCTCAATCACTGCTTGGTCATTGGTTAGGCATCAATCAGGCTCCTCATCTCATTGATAAACTTGCATTTGGATTTGCATTTAGAAATCTCATCATAACAGCAGTCATCATATCGCTGTCCATTTAGTATCATTATAGCTTGCATTTCACATGCTAAATATCCAGGTCTGCATTTGTATCGCTGCCATATAGATTGAGTTGTATTGCCAATCTTGCATTATAAAATCGTCTCTTATAAAAGGGCGACAGCAGTGATGGTCATTAACATAAATTGTAATTGATTCTAAGTTTCAAGCTGCAATATTAAGGAGTTTGGGGTTGAATGGTAATTGTTTGTCAAAATGTCTCTTAGCTGTAGCTGCTCATTTTGAATAGTTGCATTTTATTTTCAGTATTGAAAAATCAGGAAAATACTTGCATTGCATCTCTCTTGCATTTTCAGTCATTAGCATACTTAGTCTTTATGCATATTTTATCATTACATGAGAAAAGCCAAAAGAAAGACCATTTACAAGCTGAAAGGAGATTGCACAACAACTGTTTGACGAAATTCCTAAACATTCAAAACTGAAAATTAAGGGCAGAATTTGCAAGGGTCTTTACATCATAATACAAATACCAAGTGGCATAGTGCGTCATCCAAAGAATCCTTAGATTCTTCCCAAGCATGGTGCCACATTCCATTAAAGCCCAAACATTACAACACAATACAAATATTAAATAATTACAAATTTATATAGATTTGCAAGGTGTACAACCCCTAAACTTAACAACGACATGGTCTCAACTAATTACAAGGCTGAAGGTTTTGTAAATGAGGTAACAAGCTAAGTGGGCTTTATCCTGGGGAAAACTCCATGGTTACGCACACATGAGTCAAAGTAATACTAAGATGGGTAACCTCCTAAGAAGTCTCAATGCTTAACCCCTATGAGCATCACCTAGATATAGTGAGTGCTAAGTGGACCATTCATGCTCTTATGTGAGCTATTATTCATGAAAATATAGGTCAATGAGTTTGTCTCAACAACTGCATAGTTAAATCCTAATAAAACAACATGATTAAAAAGCAATTCTCAAGCATCTCATTCTTAGCAAGAACTAAATATATAAGTATTTTTGATCCAACTAATTAACTATTGTTCCTGACAAACTTGATTAAACTGAATGCAAAGCAAACCAACCAAAATCTGCCATTATCATTGTGCTCATTAAGAATAAATCAATCACAATTATTAAAAGCCAACATTTCAATTTTAAACACACAAAGCTGAACAAAAATAGAAAGAAATATAAAATTGTCCGATCCCAAACATTTATCCATGCTTACATGACTTGCAAGAACGAACAGAAGTAAATTGTAAACAGCCCCTGCCCATGCTGTTTGATTAAATCGTCCACTGGTCCTTACAACCTCTGCATGAAGTGGATACATACGGAAGACTCTTGGCAAATACTGAAGAAAAATGATGAATTGTAAAGCATTCTTGGTATATAATGCATCTGAACCTGTCAATTTTGGAACAAATATCCAGATAATGACCTGTAGAAGTCATCAGCAACTGTTAGAAAATCTCTCATACATCATTTGAAAAGCCAAATTGCATACCTTATAAGCTCTAATAAAAAAATTCATGTGTACTGATTGACAATTAAAAAAATCCAACCTTCAATCAGTACTAATAGCTTCAGTGGACACCTTAACTAAACTAGAAGTCCAAGGGAGTGGTTCCCACACTTATTCAAATAATCTGTTTGGCGATTCCAACTTCCCAAGAGTGGAAACATAAGAGTGCAGTACTAGGATTCATATCACTATTTCCCTCCCCCAAGTTTCGTAATGTTATAAAGGCTTGCAAGGGTGATTTACATTCTGATTCCAGGTTCCATCACCTATAGAAATATTAAATAACTATGTATATGCTAAAATTTATATAAACTGTATAAACCATAATTTAACATTACATGCTGTTGCCTTCCATTACATTTCCATTCTCATTAAATAGATCATCAATATAATATACAATACTAAATTATTGAAATTCAGATCTTGAACATCAATTGATAAAAACAACAATATTACATTAAATTTCTTGTACTTTAAGTCAATTGTTTTCAAAAAAATTATGTATTGATCTGCATACCAAAAAGAAATCCAAACCATTTCCTTATGGATCCATTTCAGATTCATCATTGGTACAGGTACGAAATCCAAAATAGGTGCCAGAGGGACTGGTACCCATTACAAACCTGAAAATTTTCAAGTGAAAATCAAAATTTTCAGGATTAGGACAAACGTAGCCTCATAGGGCCTGCCTTTGGGCCAACCAACATCACTAAAACATCATTTATGGATTTAAGAGGTTAAAATTCATAATCATTCTTCATCCCATTTGACCAGCACCATCTTCAACAGCAAGGGCAGCATTCTACAGAAGATTTCAGACTTGCTGAATGGCGCTTGTAGCAGAATTTAAAAGGACAGTTTCAGCCATAGTTCACGTACTGCAACTCGGAGAGTAATCAGCAAGCCAAAAAAATCCGACTCAGAGAATACTCAACAAAATCTTGCCAAAAACTCCCCAAAACTTGGGCAACTTAAAAAATAGTTAAATTTTTCAAAAAAAGTAATATTTAAAAAAGGCATAAATTTTATGTAAAATACAACTACAAAATGTATCAAATGAATTTGGTAGGGGTCGATGGGGCAGCACTCCTCACAAGGGTGCAAGGGAAATGCCCCTCATGAGGATCTAGGGCTAGCACACCCAATAGGCTCGAGGGGCAACACCCCTCACAAGGTCTAGGGGCAACATTCCTAACATATTCCTTGTTGTGATATAGGGTGGATCGTGGGTAAGAGCACTTCCCACCAAGCCTAAATGAAGACCTCCAAAACCATAGACCTTCACGGCAAACATTATTTACATCATTTTTTAAAAAGAAAAAAACAATGCTTATAAAGCCAAAAAAGTCAAGTTTTCTCAAGTGTTTAACCCATGTTTTTTTCCAAGATTTTGACATGTTGCTGGTGCAGCAAGTCAAGTGGAAAAAACTCACTGAGTTTTTGGGCCTCAACAAGTTTTTCCAAAAACTCAGCAAGTAAACCTTGTGAGTACTTGCAGAGCAAAAAAATCGTGAGTACTCGACAATTCACCAAGTTTGTGAGCAATGGTTTCAGAAGGCCTAGAGCACACAAATGCATAATACAAAGAGCAGAGATAAAGGGCATTATAGAACAGCAGAACACAAGCATGAGTACCATTTCACAAGCAGATTTCAGATTGATTGTGTGACACATGGAGCAAGTCAAAGGTGTCTTAGACAAAAAGTGCAGATGTCAACCAGAGTTTGTAACAACAAGGAGCGGAGGAAAGGACAACCACCTCACAAGGACATGTAAAAGATGGCAAAGACAGTCCATATCTCCATCAAAGCAACAAAAATTGGCAATAACCAACTAAGTGTGCACCAAGCTTGGCTCAGCCATAGTAATGTCCCTATTTTTGGTTTCTCTAGCATTGTGGTTGGCTTTGACCTTCAGAATGAGTGTCAGCCTTGTCAAAGGAATTATTTGTTGTTGTCAATGAGCTCAATTAGTTTGAGGACACTTCTACCACTCTCCGAAGTGGATTCTGGCTTGTAGTGTGTTCTCCAAGATTCTTCGAGAGAGTGTCTATTTATAGTAAGTCACCTGATTAGGCCCGAATTTCATTATTCATCATCGGTATCACTCCAAAGTAGTCAAATTTCGATTCTTATGTTTTCGACAATCTCTACAACTCGGGTGTTTTTAAGGCTTTAAATTAATTATTTTTACTAAGGTTGCTAATTTTATTGAAATAACTTAATGGGCACCTTAATATAATAGCTCATTGGAATGAGAATTGAAAGTTTTAAATGTCGGACACTAATAAAGTGAATTTCAGCGCAGGGAATGTTTAAATAATAAATAAATCACCTTTTGGAGTAATAAGGCTTATTTAATTTATAAAGTGATTTTATATTATATTTTTTGGAAAGCTTTTGAAAATGTTATAAACGGAGGCTTTGTGAGTTCATTTGTATTATGCAGATTATTACATTTTCTCTAGTGAAACCCTTGTGGTTTGGGGATTCAACTCAGTTCATCTCACCCTTCTGGGGCATGGAAACCCTCTTGGAGAAGATCAATTTCGGTGGTGAGACTTGTAATGTCCCCTTCTCATCAGTGATCAGCTCAGTTGCTTATCAGCCTATTTCGGAGGCTCATTGAGGTAAATTTAGGGTTTCCTTGCTGGGAGGTTTTGGGGCATTTCTAGGTGTTTACTATTTATAGTAAATACTATTTTTGGCAATGGGAAGTTGTCAATTCTTCAATACTTTTTCTGTTGGAGCAGTTGTTTGAGTTTGAGTTTTGGCTTTAAAAAGCAGTTTTTGGTGAAATTTTTGAAATAAAGGCATTAATGTTATATTTTTCAATTGACCCCTTGGCCTAGTGAAATAACTTCAAGTTGTGTTTAAAAGATGGACTTGAAGCAGGTTGAATTCATTAAGGAGAAAAAATGAATATTTAATAAAGTTTCATGTTGCCTTAAAGGGGGACGCCACCCTTGAGGAGAATTAATAATTCTTGAAATTTGAAAAGTTTCCAGTGTGGCTTTTGGCATTCCTTAATGGGGAATTGAAGAGTCATCTCCTTCTCTTTAAAAATGAAGCTTTGCTCCAGCATTTGGTATCCATTGTTAATTGCTAAAGTTATGCTGTTGAAATGACAATGTGAATATTTCTTCAAGGGATGCTTACCTCCTAGATTCCGACCAATTTCGTGTTTGAAAGACAACACCTAGTTGGCTTTATTGCTGTTTCTCAAATCAGACTAGCAGATTGAGCTCATTTGTTGAAGAATTTTGGAGTTTATTGTCAATTTGGTGTTGTTGGTTCATTTACAGCTGAAAATGAATTTTGTATACAACTCCTTGAATAAATTGATTTTGGTTCTAGGCATTTTTGCTAATTGTTTGCTGACCTTGGGCAACCCTCTTTGCAAATTATGAGATTTTATTATTGGGAATTTGATTTTTAGGAGCAAATCGCCCCTCCCAGCTGGGTCGTACATTCATGAAGCTTTGGAATTCGTGCCAAAAATTGTTACTTGGTTTTGTTGTTGTTTCTTAGTTGTATAAGTGGCGCCATCCTTCTAGAGAACCATTGCATTCAGTTTCAGCAAATTCAAAGGTAAAATGAAAAAGTTATGATCATTTCATTCAATTCACAGTTGTTGCTTATTCATTTTCAGTTTGCTGATTATTATTATCAGACTTCTAGAAGTTCAGGTTTTGATTCATGCTCAGCATTTTGAGAGATAATCAATTGTGTGGGATCATCCAATACTTATGTGCTTTGAAGCTAATTCTAATGTAATTTCCAGCTCTTTCTCATATTGTAAGATTGTAGACAATAGTACTTTTCCAGTCCTTTATTACTGCAATTATTTCTTTAAATTCACTTTAAGCACCCCTGGATGGTTTACCGCTAATGGGGAGAATGAATGTTTAATCTCTCTTGTACCCACTATCAAGTGGTGAATCCCCACTCTTGAGCGGATGCCTGCCGCAACGGATGAATTAGTTAGTTTGTAAAACTTTCATGGCTGGTTATCCACCTAAGTA
>VDFB02043233.1:0-13870 GCA_007258455.2 Sequoia sempervirens
CCATTGGGTTTCCTTGCTGCTTGTTCGTGTGCGTGGATGTTGTACCTTGTGTAGTAGATTCCAATTCATGATCTAGGGTGAGAAGAAAGTCTTTTATGTATATGTATTGGACTCATATCTTAGTTGTACTATTCATTGTGATCAGATGTATTCTTCCCACTTGTATTCAAGGAAGCATTATTGTACATAGTGTAACGATGTAACAAGTTATGATGTACTCTCTTATACTGAAATTTGTAAATATATTATTAGAATTGATCTTTAATATTGATTATCTGATAACATGTTATGAAATGTGTATTGTAGAATCATTTAATGTGACGATTAAAACAAATTTGTGATTGTTAGATAAATCGTGGTTAATGAAATGATTCTACATGTGTTATAATGTAAGCATGGAACCTTAGAGGACTTAGGATTAGATTGTATGTTATGTTATATTATGCAGTTCACTGTTATTTCATAAAAAAAATAATTGTTCCATTATTGTGCTATAGCTGTGTCATCCTCTGGGATTCCTTGGTGGGGCGTTATAGATTTAAGGGTTGGAACGCCATTTTCTAGTTGCAGGCAATTAACCACAAACCCTCTGCCAATTTTTCCACCCACACTCTCCTTCCTTCTTCACCGAAAATTCAACACTTGCTAGACTTGCCCTGTCTCTACACATGCCACAAGGCAATGCGAGTGGAAATTAATATTACTCCAGCTATGTATCGTGCCAATCACAATTAAATTCGAGATGATCAAAACATCATTACTCTAGGTGAAATGGTACAAATTTCTATCTATAAACTCATGCGAGAATCCCCATCACCATTAATGAGTACCAAAGACAACTAGTAATGATTTTTTTATTGAATCATGATATTTGTTTTCTTAGATGAACAAACTCTTTTCTTTTTAGGTCACGTGCTTAATCTTTAGCTTATGGTACTATGTGAGGGGGAAATCCATAAGTATAAACAAGATAATTGCACTGAATAGAAACTAATCTAAATAAAAAACAACAATCAAGATTCATTCCTTCACTCATAAAATGAAGCTTTCTAAGCTATTGAAAACAAATAATGAAATTCTATGATATCAAAATGAATTCAAAAACAAATGAAAGATTACCATCCCATGTCGAAGTGTGTTCGCGAATATGTGGTTGCTCGTATCAATGTGAAGCCTCCATTGTTGCGTGCAAGAGCTTTAAAGAGCATGCATGCATTTTATCAAAGATGTTGGTTGAAGCTTTGCCAATGTTGATTATGATCTCTGCATTACTTCGTTGTGTAAATTGTATTGATTCTTCGATCCTTTTTTGTGAGAAAAGAGGTTTGTTATATAGAAATTGTGATTTGAAATGGATGATCAGGATTGCGTAGTAAAATATCTTGATCAATGGTCAAAAGATGTTGAGAGGATTTGGATGGGCATAATCTATGCAAATTGATTACATAATTAGTGTGATTGAAGAAATAGATTGATCAGTCAAGAAATAGATTGAGTAATCAGTGATTTGTAATTTTCTCAATCAGGAAAGTGTGTGAAGATAATTAATTAATCGATTTAATTAATTAATTCTTTTTGGAGTTGAACGTGCAAATCAAGTTTGACTTTTGCAAACAAAGTTGCATCTGTTTGATTTGGTTTTGATGATGTTTTGAATGGTTTTATTCAAATCAGTATTAAATTTTGGAGAAAGTGATTTAATTAAACTATTGCCAGTTTAATAATTTAATCAATTTAGGAATAAAGTGAGATTAGTGACATAATTAAATTAATGATTGTTGTTGAATTAATCAGGAGAATTAAAGTTGGATTGAGGACTTTATTAAATAAATGAAATTTAATTGGTCAAATTTGATAAAAAAGTGAATTAATTAAATAATGTTGTATTATTCAATTAAGCTTGGGGTTTTAGGACTATTAAACAAATGAAATTTATTTAATTCATCAAGAAATGGAGAAAAGTGATTTTTTAAAATAGTAGCATAATTATTCAATTAATACAGGAAATTAGGGTTTTGATGCTTTTAATGTGAAATGCAGGTGATATTTGATGATGTGGCGTCATTGATGTGAAAATATAGAACTCAAATACCTCGATTTATTATTAGGTTAATTTTTTTGATGCATAAGAGTTTATTTATTTATAATAATACTACAAAATAACAAGTGTCTGCTACGCAGGAGAGAGAGCTGAAAGAAAAACCCAAAAAACCAACCCGCTAGAGCCATCACTACAACCAAACCAAGAGTTTGATATACCCAGGAAATAACTAAAACCCACTACTGAAACCACTGCTAATAATGTAAAGCAAGCCACTAAAATGGAAAACAAAGCTAGAGCCACCAAAATCACATCGACCCAAAAACCCATAACATAAAGAAAAAACCCCAGCTTAGAGAAAATTATTTAAAATTGCAAATTCACCAAACTCCTCCTTCCAATCTTCTTTGTCCACTACCATCAGCCCGACCATTTTCTTCAGAAAAATGATGGCAACTACTACCAAAGACCTGTGCCGCATCAAACCCGGACCTTGCAAATCCAAAAGGAATAGATAGATTTTCACCGTGTCCTCCAAGCGAACTCACTCCACATCACAAGGATGAGGTAAAACCTCTACCCTCAATCACCACGCGAAGCACCTCATCAACACCTTCTGTTAGGTCCTCCTTGAAAAGCTTCAACAACAACTGCTTAACCTCGGCCTTCGGCCCCAGATTATAAAGCAACGAGGCAAGAAAATGAGACAAGATGTGCAAATTATCTCTCCCATACTCCTTAGCCTCCAAATGACCCAAACCCAACACCATCTTCACCTCCTCAAGCACCAACGGGTCATACTCCACCAAAATCCGCTTCAAACGCTGGTCAGTGACTTCCCTAAAGGAACCCTGTCTCGTCGACAAGTGCAAGGATATTGGCATGTCCACACCAAAGCAAGCTAGGCCAAAAACAGAGACCTCCACCATGAATTTAGTGCACTTCGCCATCCTCTACCTTCTATTAGAGACACTTGATAGAAGGGAAGGTAGGAAACCCTAGAATTTCACATCAAAAGAAATGATGCAGAAACGAGCCAAGCAAACGATAATAAACCCAGGTTTCGAAGATGCCGCCACCCCATCAAATCGTACCAACTCTCATTTAACAAGATGGAAATCCATGAGAACCAAGCACAAAAACCATTAAAACATCATTAAAGAATATTGCGACCAACTTAGAACTGTCAACCTGTGCTGTCGTCTATGAAGCAACACCATAGCATGCCACTCAAACAACTAGACTGCCACCTCAAGTGTACCGCCGTCTGACGAATGCCACCATGGAAAACATGCCACTTCCCTGCGCCTTCCCTGGGGGCGCCCTCCCTACCTCCCTACTTGTGTTAGGTTAAATTTACATGTCTATAGGTACATGATTTCTTTCTTGGACAGTGTTAAAGTTTGAAATATTATCTTTTCATCTGATGTTTCTATTTCCTTTATGTTGTGACAATTGAAATTTGATGGGTTGTGACTCTTATCTCCTTAGTAATAGGCAAAAATATTCTATTTCCCTTAGGTGGAAACTATTTATGATTGTGTGTTAGACATTTCTCTAGAGAATCCATCTACCGGTAACCATATAGAGCATTGGAAAAATCTTGGTTAGTAGAGAATGATTGGGTTGATACTTTGGAAACCATAGGAGCTTGTTGGATCAAGAAGGAATGGGAAAAATTAGGCACACAATGGAAAGTTCAAAAATATAATAAAACATCAATCTTTTCTTATGTAGGATGATCTTACTGAGAGGGAAAATACATTATTAACTCAAAGAGAAAGAGAGGGATCAACTTGAGAATATTCAACAATGAAAAGGGTAGACATTGATTGGCGAATTTTTAGTTGTAGAGGTGAGGTGGCTAAATGATAGCCATATAAGTTCCTTAATATTGAGAAGGAATGATGGATATAGAGAAATAAAGAGGCAGGAAATAAAGTAGTCTTTTAGTTTATTGTTGTACTATGAAATTAGTAAACTTGAACACTAGAGTTGGCAAGACATGTGATATTGTGTGTGGTAGTGAGATAGCCTTCTTACTAGTGTGATGTAGCCTATAAAGGCATATTTTTTTGATTGAATGAAATTGTAATGTTTTGGATTTTGCATGAAATACATTTATATACTATTAAGGCTACTAGGTAGGGTAGTCTTTCATTGGACCCCCTTGTATAGGTTGCACCAATTTTCCAAAAGAGGATTGATCTCTTCTATTATTGATAAAGTCAAGACTTATACAAAAGGACAACCACATTTTTAATTCTAAGCCTAAAATCTAGATATTAATCAATAATATTAGAGAACCATATTTACGCATAAGATCCTATTAGTCTAATTGCAATTTCAAGTAAATGTCATTCTAAAAATTAGAAAAATTCACATGATAGAACATTATTTAACCATCCATAAATGAGTACAAAATTAGATTCTATTAGTGATTTTTAATTTTACATTTGTTATGACAAGATTCTAAAAAACGACTACCAAAAAACCAACAAATGCGGCCTTCAAGATGAGTCTATCACCCCTAAAATTCCTTATTAATTATGGAGAGATTCATATATGGAGAGGACAATTACTTGTAAAAACCTTATCCAAGTTTATAAACTATGAATTACAAAATATTTAGGATTTGACTACAACATTTGCCACCGAAGATTATATAGACCAAATAAAACCTTATACAAACTTGACCAAAATATCTTCTCTATAGAGAGAAGTTATATTTATATCCAATCATTTTCCCCAAATCTTCTACACAAGTGATACCTATTCCAATTTATACTATTGCATCATACATCATGATAAGGAGGAATAGATTTTATTTCCCATATTCCATTTAGTTTCTCATAATAATAGAGAGATACTAAATTTGAATCCAAATATATATGCTCTTATCTTCTTGTTTAAGGCTTCCAATGCTCACATTAGGCTTAGAATATGTAGACATTTCCTTAAATTTATTGTGACAAAATTTCCCCTAAAACTAGTTCTAATAAACATTGTTACAATTAGTCATTAAATCCACCTTAGATCATATAGCACAATAAATCAAACTTCATGCACTATAGAACACTCCTTTTTAATAGATCCTCTATAGAAAAGGTAAAAACATTCATAAAATCTACATGCATTATGCATGTTGAAACCTAATTTGTATTTGATACAAATTGATTGGTTGGAAGATAGACAATATTTATATGAGTCAAATGCCTTCTTGGTTTCCACAAATAGTATGGGAATTGTTTTCTTTTGACTAATTCCCTTAGCTACCACCTCCTTAACCATCAATAATGCCTAGATGCTCTCAAGTATCATTGTAGAATATTTCTTTAACCCAACAATTAATATTTGTGGCCCTCTAAGTTATATTTTCATATGAATTGTTCTTCTTGGTATATTCCATACTTTACTACTCTATTTGAAAATTGGGAGTCTCTAATTATTTTAAAATTCAAACTTAATGAATGGCCTAAATATTTTAGATAAACTATTGTAGGAAATTAATGGACCATAAAAATGCTCACTATTTGATTGATCCGTCCGCTTCAATTGTTTAAAACAATTTTCACATCCATTTCTCATTCCTCTAAGGATCTCACTTGTATTTTTCTCTACCTACTGAATAACACCTACAATCAATAGTTGATAGCCATACACTCTACGATCAATGAATACAATAGAGTAGTAAACCACCCAACTGTGTCATAGTGCCCTATCTAATCTATTAATCCAATACAATTAGTATGATTATGATATGCATATTCAAATCTATATATTATATCAAAATTGGAATACCAAAGTCACATAAAAATACTACTAATTAGATGAACTAGACCCAAGATCCAAGAAGATGTGATCACCAAATCTTACCAATAATATCAAGTGTTTCTCAACAACCCTTACAATTTCATTAACAAGATCCTCATCCTATTTAACACCTATATGTCACACCAAAGTACTAATTCAAATTTTGTGATCATGGAGTAGTCCATGGACCATTGTATAGTTGTTGTGAAATGGTTTGATTCCAACCATTGTTTCACCTTCCTTCTTCATATGTTAATGTACATAGACATTATTTGATGAGATATTTAGAAATACTAGGTGGGAAGAAATTAATCATATATATGTTCTAAAAGGTCACTGATTGAACTAGCATGATATAACTTCTCTATTTATTTCAATGCATGTTGAAAATTTTCTTCTTTTCTTTTATTGTTCATTTGAACTATAAATATAGTGAACATGTATCATACACTTAACCCATTTACACACACAACTAATCAAATCAATTTAATTGGGTTCTCCACTAGGTTCTCCTTCGGGCCCTAGATTGTGGTGTGAGTGGATTTGTACTTCATATAATTCACAAGTGGTATTATAGTGGTATCTAAACTCCATCTTTATTTTTATTCCCACTCATTTGAGGTCCAAATATCAAAAGTTAGAGCTTGATACTCAAGAACCTTCATCATACCTTCCTACAAATCCTTGGGTATGAGACAAACTGTCAACAATACCAATTTCAAAGATGTTCTAGAAAATTATAGAATATGTGTTATAAAGACAAGAAGAATAACTGGAAGATAGCCAAGCACATGAAAGGGAAAGTATTGTTGATCAATTTTTACTAATATTTAAGCAATTTCTAAACCCTTCCAATTCAAAATTGTTTGGTCGTCACACACCATATAAGGTACAAGTCAATCTAGACATCCCTATGTTTAAAGGAAAGAGAGATTTAGTATTCCCCAAATAAATAGGTTAATCTAATATGTTTATACTACACGATTAATCATTTCTTTGAACAAGAAAATATTATGTTCACTTTTATGAATTTTTCTTTTCTTAATGAAGAAATGGTGGAATGATTACTACAAAAAATATGAGGATGAATTAGAAATACCTATAGACACATGGATTGGTTTCATAACAACCCTAAAAAAGACCTATTACCCTATTAGAAACTATGTTGGTCAATACATTGAGTTCTCTCAATTACGCCAAGTCAAGATCAATTGATGTAGGAATATATAGATACCTTCCATAAATTGGTTTTTAAATTAGGTATTCAATGTTAGGAAAGGTGTTTCAAACTTGCATCTTAATGTTGAGAACACTAAAATAATTTTATGGCTATGAAAATATGGAAACAAATTTTAATTGGCTACAATAGGTTATCATGACTTAGAGCTCTCTATGATCTTCAATTTTTTTTAAAAGGACTCAATTAGCTTCTTGGATCAAAATTTATGGCTTGTAGGAGTAAGGCGTCCCCATCATAAATATAAGAGCATATATGGTGCATAAGAGAGTTGTAAGATAAAGTTGCACATGTTTACTAAGAACATTCAACAACCTATGATATGTTATTATGACTATAATAAAGTAATTTTGGAGGGTTTGAATAAGGGCGGGCCCCCACCCCATAGAGAGTATAGATAGGGGTCAGGAGAGGGCGAGTCTCTATATCTATAGTCGGGGTGAGCGATAGTGAACATCTATCTATGCGGGGCGAGACAAATAGATGTCCGAGGAACAAGAACTATTCCCTCCCCCCGGTGGGAAATAAGTCGTTCTTGGTGGGTGGATGATAGTTGCAAACCCTTGGCTAATGTTGGTGGGGGGAGATAGTTGCTGCCCAACCCCGACTATTCTTATTCTCTATATAGCCTATAGCCACCCCCCATAGATGGCCTATCCCTATCGGTTGAGTGCCCATCTAAAGTAGCCCCCTCCTCCCCTAGCCCATCTATAGAGATCTGGGCAGTGGGTCAGTCCCCTACGTACCCGTAGTCGAGTTAGCTATATCTATATAGATATAGAGCCGCCCAACCATCTATATATCACCACAACCCCCCTCCCCACCCCACCCCACCCCACCCCCCTCCCCCAATTATGTAGAACTCTAAATTGGGAGAATAACTATGACACATTATTAAAAAAAATTATGATAGGTGTAAGGAATATTTTATATTTAGCACAAACACTCTTCTTGGAATTTGGGCATTAGAATTTGACTAGGGAATTTGTGCACAAATTTTGGGTGTTATTATCTCATAGTTTTGTGATTTTTCTTCACTAGTTCATGTATTGGTGTCTCTATTTATTGGGTGCTTCAAATGGAGTTTGTATAGTGTATTTTGTAGGTATTGTTATGTTGTTAGTATTACTCTAGATCTAAGTGTTAGTGTTGTCTATTGTGAAGGCTCCTTTCTTGGATTGTACTGTAACTGATATTGTTGCTAATAAATACATCGGTTCAAAGTTTGGAGGCTAGGTTTTTTCTTGAAATGGGTTTCCTATGATATATCATTGTATGGTGGTGAAATATTTTAGTGTGTTGTTTCTTTCCTACAAATTAATTTAGATCATATTTTCTATTTGTCTCTCTTATTAGGTTAGTGTAAAAATTATTTTCACACCTTAGCCTACTTTAATTTAGTATTAGAGCTTGATCAAATTGGTCCTAGGTGGTAGGAACCAATTTTTTTGTACTCATCTTGGTTTGAGTGGTACCAGGTGTAAAGAAGATATTTTTCTATGGAAGATTGCAAGAACATCTAGATTAGATATATAAAATTTTAGTCTCACTAACTTTGAGCCATTGAAGCTCAAGATGGATGATTTCTTCATAGACCAAGATTATGGGCTATAGTAACTAGATCCAAACCTTGTGAATACTCACTTTAGTTGTGAATAATTTTAGTGTCACTAATGTGATAAAGGAAACCTTGGTGAGAGGTTGCCCCAACATGTGCATAGCCAGATCCAAATGGGTTGTTTCCATTGAACTCCATTTTTAATAGCACCTGTGATCATGTGATTGGGGGCATAAGGCGATGATTTGGTCTTAAATGAAGTGGAATTATTTTTGATGATGTGATTTTGTGGTGAGATGTGAATTGGTTTGGGTTATTAAGATGGATTTTGATGTGGGATTTGTAATATGATGGTGGATATGATTAAACATCAAGGACCATGAGCAACTTGATAATGAGGTTGGATGAAGGTCTTGAGTAACTTGATGGATTTTATTAAAGTTCAAGGACCTTGAGTAATTTGATGATGGGTTTGGATGAAGGTCAAGGTCCTTGAGTAACTCAATAATGAATTTGATTTGGTAGCTTGATGATGGGTTTGACTTAATGAAGGTAACTTGATGATGATTTGATTTTTTTTATTGAGATTAAGGGTAACTTGATTATTAGATTTAATTCTTGTAACATGCCCATTGCTCTATCCAATAATTTTTACTATGTTTTACCCACAAGTGAATAATTTATGATGCCAATGCTTAGCAATAAAAAAATTATTCTCTAATTCTATAACAATATGCACATTTGAAATAACCTCTTTCCAAACTTTCCCATTGCATTTCAAAAAAATATTTCAAAAATCCAAGTAATGATTCCATATTACATAATTTCATGATAAAATTTCACATTTAAAATTTCCATAGAGATGGATACATGAATACATAGCTTCTAAGAGCTTACTGTTACAGAGATACAAATTGGTCTAGATGTCCCAACATTGGTGAATACATTCTAGATGTACCCATTCCTTCGTGCATACATTCTAGTTGTCCCCAATACTGACACATACATCCTCAAATCTTGTCCACCAAATGCATGAGGAGAAGCATCACTCAAGCACTTTTACACCAACCACAGACTTATTGCAGTCCCCCACACATCTACGAAACTGGTAAGATGGTGCTACCCTTCGACAAAGAGATTGGTTATGTAACCTCATAATCTAGCCTTCTCTGAGCATGGTGGTGTGTCCTACATATCTAGAGATACCATGCAATGGATACAACCTACATGTATGGAAATCCATTCCTAGTATGTAAACCCGGGCCACAGTGAACTGACAATGTAAACAGTGGAAAATTAAACTACTTTGGCCAAAGAATTCAACACCCAGTACTTTGAGTGAGAGTCATCTTTCCACGCTCGATTTGGTTTATGACCATTCATACACTTTTCATACATAAAAAGAAAGTGATGACATAACAACTTGACTATCTAGGTTACACCCTTTCCCATGGGTTATCCGGACCCCAGGAATAACCAAGTTAACCATATGGTATACATAAAATCACAACATTAAATTACTCCATTCCAAAAGTATGATCTCATAAATAAATGAATTCAATTTTTTTGGGTGAATATTTTGTAATCCCTTTACGAATTACAAAACATGAATTTCAGCCACAATTATGACGAGATAAATCTCTCCTCTCATAAAGGGGAGGCTCCCTTCTTACCGCTTATTGGGAAAAAATTAAACTATGCTAGACTTTACAATATATACACTACTTTAACCATGTAGGGGGTGTGTTACATTCATCATTTTTTCTTATTTCAAAAAATGTGTTTATAATGTTCCACGGTGTTACTTTGTAATGCCTTACAATTAAAAGTATAAATCTAAGCAATAATTCCAAATATTCTCAATAAAAAACAAGCATAACCCAAGAATACCAGTATAACCAAAAGATATGTAACCATAAAACACACGAAAGCACAAAATATTTTCATTGTTCCCAATAAGAGTTCTTCAATAACTAGTGATGTAAATTGGAGCACATAGTATTTCAATCCGTGCCATGAAAATATCCAAGTACCAAATGAATAATTCCAAGCTCAAATTCTTGGAAATTCTTCACCAAAAGATATTAATAGCACACACACAATTTTCAAGTAAATCATATAACATAAAGTCTATAAAACTTAGCTCGAATTCCCTCCAATCACATGTAAGGAAACACCACTTATCCAATCAATTAATAAGATAAATTAGTGAGGAAGACACAAGAACATTCTCACTCATTCGAATTCGATCCAAAACAAACGTTGGTATGCAAATTCGCCTTCTTTATTGATTAGAATTTATATGCAATTTGAACTCAAAGTTTCAAAGTTGGAATACAATTTTGGCAACACTTCGTTGCAATAGATTAAAGGTACAAAATAAAAATGAGCTCTCTCATATTTATAGGTGAGAGCCAAGAGCTAATTTAGGAAAAAGTCTAACTACTTTGACTTATTCAACTATGAAGTCCAAAATTATTGGAGGACTTCAAACTTGTTACATGTATTTACAATTTGACAAATGACATGTAAATTGTTTTTGGCTAACTACAAAAACTTGTAAATAACTAAAACTTGAAAACTAATCTAAGGCATGGTCAACCTTCTTCAACATTCTGCATCAAGAAATCATGTTTCTTCAAGATTGTCTATACTTCATTGTTTGGCACTGAAGTGTGCTTGATGATTCCTTGGGCTCTTGATAGTGAATTTCTAACAGTATTGTAGGATTTTTCATGTAGCCCAAGATACTGTTTCAAATTTCTCCAAAATAATTGAAGATCAAAAATTTGATCCATTAGTGATATTGAAAACGCCTAGTCTTCAAACTCCTTTTGAATCATGTCAATAAACTATTGAACCACATTGTTTGGGGGAAGTAGCTTTAGATCGTCATCTCACAGCCTACCTGGAATTTTTTTAATTTTATTTATCAGCTACAAGTCATGTTCTTCACCAAGTTCTCGTGTAGATTGTAGATCATTAAGAAAGTTGGTGAGAACAGTGTCTTTGTGAATCAAAGACTCTTCAATTTCCACGAACATGTCCCGGTTGGGAATGATTCCAAATTCCTCCAATTTTTCTATCTTGAGTTTCCTCATCTTAATCCAAGACTATACTTTATTTTCCATGTCTTCCTTCTCTTGAGAGAAAGAATTCACAACGTCATCCAATTTTGCTCTTATATTTTCCATCTTTTCCAGTTTTCCCATGGTTGACCCTAACATTTCTATGCCCGATGCAATCAAATGGTCAAGATATTCACCAACTACTATGTCTCTAACATGTACCTTTTCCACCTTTTGAATGATGGGATTCTCAGTTCCAACTACAATTTCCTTAGGTTTGATGGATTAAGAAGATTGAGTGATCTTCTATAGCACCGACGTGAGTTGCTTTGCCTTAGCTTTATTGTGATCTTTCATTTTATTTTCCTTGTCGAATTTCTCAATGAGAGAGTCTAAGGTTGATTGAACATCCGCCTTCACAAGTTATCATGATTCACTTTACCCAAGTCAATCCTTGTGACAAAATATTCTACAAGATCTACTTCCTCATAAGTTTTATCATAGGGAGGTTGAGCTATCTTTGCATACTTATTACTTTCTTTTTCAAAAAGCATCCTTAAAAGAGTTTTTACTTTATTTTTGGTTCTAGTCTTGGAAATCACAAGCTGTACAAAGTCAAATTCATCAGGAGAGATGGATTCTTTCCTTCGCTTTGGTGCTTGTGAAGACAACCATGGTGGCAATGGTGAAATATCCTCAGGTTGTGTAGCCATCAGACGGGATGTAGTAGCTGTATCCACAAAGGTGGTAGTCATGATAAGAGATGTGTTAGTCAAAATAACCTTAGGAATTTCAGCTCTAGAGACTTGCACATAATCATTCAACAATTGCTCCAAATCAAAATGTGATGTGAGGTCAAAAGACGGTGAGGACAATGTTAAAAATGCATAGGAAAACTGAGAGGGGGGGTGAATCAGTTGTAATTCAAACTTAAAACTTCAACACTTATCAATTCCACAACCACACTATTTTGTTATTAAGTATGAACATGAAACACAAATAATAGAACGTAAAATCAACACAATGAACACCATATTTTTACGTGGATAACCCAATAAGGGAAAAACCATGGTGAGGGTTAACTCACAATATAAAGAGATAGCAAAAATTGAATACAAAGGCTCACTTCCAAGGGCTCATTGCCCAGAAGAGGATTCACTATCCAAATACAAAGGCTCACTGCCTATAGAAAGGACTCACTGTCCAACAAGGAGGCTCACTGCCTACTAATACAAAATAGAACAAAAGATCCACCACAAAAATTTACACACATCCGCAGCTTTGATAAGAAGATTGCAAAAACCTTCAGCTCACTGCCTTTAGGAATCTAACACAATGAAGTACTGCTGCCTCAACTCACTTTCACACACTTCTGCTCTTTTGATTTGTGGCTTACTTCATCACTTTGCATCACCATTCAATTCTTCCCAATTCAACTTGAATTTATACCATCTTCAACCTTAGAAACTTTCTCCAAGGTCGACCACATACACCTCATTTCATAAATTCAAATTAGGTCGGAAACTCAACATTCCCGTGGTGGAAAGGAATGAGAGTGGACCAATAAAAATACTTAACCAAGACCAAAAATAATGTCTCAGATCAACCAAATGCTTCCTTAATTAAATTTTAATTCTTCAAATGAAGTGTAAACACTAGGTCGACCAAACCTAATGAAAACACAAATGAACATTGATGTAAAAATTTTCCAACAAGAAGATGACATGCGAACGGTGCAACATGCTTCATTATGCATGAGAACACATCTCAGGTTCCTTCAAATACATCTGCAACAAATGCCACAATCTTCGAACACCAAACTCCTTACATCAGTCCATCTGGACTATGCAAACACATACAACTCTAAAACTTGACTTCTGAGTTACCAAACCACATGCATCTTTTCCAAAACCAAGAGAACACCATTATAAGACACATTCTAGATCCACAAGATCTGAGATAGAATAGTGGAGGACTGCGGAGCATAAATATTTCTCCCAGTCATAGAAAGCTAGCTCTACCAAAACAGTTCACGCATTGGTGAACATAAATTTCACATCTCATCGAATGAGAAGCTACAACTCAGGAGATATCACTACTAGATCACCATTAGCAAACCTTTAGATCTGTACAAGCATAGAATCAAAACTGGA
>VDFB02043234.1:0-40166 GCA_007258455.2 Sequoia sempervirens
GCAGGCAGTACTTTCAGCTGTTCAAAGATGATCATGAAGGAACAAATTTAATTTTTTCTCAAAAGGAAAACAAGAAAATATGAAAATGTATAAATATCATATATAGAAAAAGCGCTTGAGCATACTTTTGGTTTGTCCTCCTCTTTTTGATGCCATACTCCTGGCATGTTGATGTAAGTTTTGCTGCCCCTGTCCTTTTGTTTCTGTTCTCTTTCTATTCTGGCCTGATCTTCTATAATACCCATCGATCGCTTCTTCCAGCGCATAACTGCATTCTCAGATCCTCCCCATGGAACTATACATACTTCTTGACCTCTGATGCTTGATCCCTGTCCAAAATAGTCACATTGGCAAAAAAAAACCCACAAATTAATAGCCCTCTAATGATCAATTAATATGCCCTTATTGAACAATATATAATTTCATTCCACCACTAATTTACAAGAACCAAACTTACTTACACTCAAGAGAACGGCAGTTTCTAAAGCATAAGGCTCCTCAAAGGTCACAAATGCAACTCGTGCATACTTTCCAGCACTAACATCACCATTCCAAAAAACCAACCACCAAGATAATTTTAGGGGTCCTTCTTTTTCAAAAATAAATCTTATACATCTTCTTAAATGAACTTACTTCTCTGTCAATCAGCAGTCTCCACTTCTACGAAGAACAAAACCAGCAAAGAAAAAGTCATGGGCTGTTTTTGCCCAATTCTCTTTTACCAACTCTCAAATATTAAATTTGACAATTTGATTAAACATTTCAAATGATTAATCAATTGTTAAAATTTTACTAACTTCCCTATATTGAATCTTGATGGTGAATTCTATATATTTTATCTAATGCATATTTCGTATGCTTTTGGTGTATGCAGATGGTCTGGTCCTGGATGCTAAAACAAACAAAATCTTCAAAGACTAATATAATGCATGAAGTGATTTCTGTAAATATTCTGTGCTACAATTCAATATCAACAGGACAAACGTAATGGAGAGTGGAACTAAACAAGAATATTGTAAAGACTCTTTTGGAGGAAAGAAATTTGAAGACGTAATATCCTTCTAATATCTGAGCCAGGAAGTTTTAGCTAATTATAAATGGAATGCTCGCATAGGAAAAGGAACAATAGGTGGTTTGGAGGAACAAATTTCCCCACAAAATAAGCACAGGAGTATATCCGTATGGATTCAAAACCAAGGAAATTTCTCTACAGAACCTTGGCCAAACCAGTAAATTACATGGACACCAAGTATCTATGTGTCCTAAACTATCTCAAAAAATGATGGAAAATAATTGAATCGGTTGAATTAAAATCCCTTGTTAATTGTGACACCATATCAAATCCAGTTGACTGAAACAGATATATTCCATTTTGGGCAAGTTCTATGTCAATTCATCAAGTGCATATGTAAGAGGGTAAATGTATTTTTCATAGAAAGCAATCACAGTTACTAAAAATAAAGGATAGTTTTAATAAAGGTCTGGATTAGTTATAGAAATCAGGGGTAGACGAAAAGAGCTTGCCTATGGAACAAGCCTCGGTAAGAGACTTAATCAATTTGAAGGGGCCGTGTAAATCCAAAAGAAAAAATAGATTTCTATCGCACATGAAATAACCCTGTGGTTACTTAGAAGGAACAAGGATCATGCCCATAGGATCATAATTCTCCTGGTAAGAGACAGTTTACAAGAATGTCTGCAGGACAGTTTACTCTCTAGAAGATGGTATGTAAGTAGAAGAAGAATTGAAGGAAGCTCTCTTTTTAGCTTTTTTCTGTTCTGTCTTGTTTCAACTGAGAGGCTTGAACGCCATGCCCCTTTTATCTTTATTTATTTTTGCACCCAGAATTTGCTCACAGCAGTAAGTTGAAAGAACATAAACCAGAAGTTCTTTAATCAGTTCTTGGAGTAATTAGATGGAGGAGAGAAAGAAGCTAGCTAAAATTATAGGTGTACTGCATCAGTTGGTATCAGAGATAAGATCCTAAGATGATAAACCTTATGCAGATTATTGTCAGATGTTGAGGGACAAGATTGAGAGCAAGCATGGATGCTGAGGGAACCTGTAGGGAAGAATGAACAGTTATTGGTTCAAGGGAAGGACCATTGGAAGTTCAGAGGAGTTTTGGTGTGCGTGAGAGTTCAAAATAGTGACATGAGGAAGCCAACGAGTAATGAGAATTGAATGTAAATGAAGAGTCATAGGTGCAGCGCTGGGAAAGTCTGGGGCATCACTGCACATAGTCCACAGAATATGAGTCAGTTTAACACAAAAGCTCGAAAGGTTGGAGTCAAAAAATAAGGTCAAAACGAAAATGGGGATAGAAATTGTAGTCTAAAGGCACCCGAGAAAAAAATCCCAAACATCCAAGAGGCTTTCAGAAATGGTAAATGAGTATAAGAGTAAAAAAAGTGCATCAAACAGGCTTAGAGAGATGGTAAATAAGTAGAGAAGAAGCAAACCAACTGGCAGGTTTGTAGAGATGGTAAAAGAATAGTGATGAAGAAAAACAACAGTTGAGAAGAGGGTGACTGAAGTAGATTTTCATTCCAAAAAGGTATAATAAAGGAATGATGGCTAAAGTGAAATTTTCATGAGAAAGTACACTGGTTTTATGGTCATTAACAGTTTGTATAGACTTTGAGCTCCTCTTTCTGATGTACAGAGTTCATGGTCCCTTCAACATCATTGTCGAGATTTTTCTTTATTTAAACTTGTATAAATGAAATATTTTTTTAAACATAGAAGTTGTTCTTTTTAACACAGTTGTTTCAGATTTGATAACTGATGATTAAAAGGGTTGTGGTTTAATGTTTTAGCTGAAGCTTTGTAACAACAAAACCAACTTAATACAATGAAAAAGTTCTTCATGAATAAGAGCTCTTTAAAGTCCATTTATCTTTCCAGATCAACTTGACTTTAAAGGTTTCTTCTACAATATGATTCACAAAATTCTTCCCTCCAAATTGACGATCTTTAAGTGCAATAAACAAGAGATACTAAAAACCAAAATGGGTGTGATAAAGAAAAACCTTACTTTTCTAGCTTTACATTGAGTACAGTTCCACAATAACCGAAGAAACCTTTAACATCAATTTCGGTTGCCTCAGTGGATAAATTACAGACTTGAACGATGAATTTGTCTGCCATGCTCTCCCTCGTTCTAACTGCAACTCGAATCAAAACAGGAGGAGAAACAACGCAATAGTGCTGATCTTCGATTCCGATGTTATGCTCGTGAAAGCAAGCAAATTTCTTTAAATAATACGTGGTGCACGTAAAAAGGAGGGAACAAAAGAAAAAGTAGTATCAATTTCTTTTCTTTTCTTTTTTATGAATATTCTTATTAAATATTAGATTAATAATATAAAAGAATATAATATTTATTAAAAAGTTTAGATAGTAGAAAGACACATTCATAAAATTCAACAGAAAAATATCTGAGATAAAGACAGGATAAAAAATAGAAATGAGATTCTCATCTTATCAGTTAGTGAGATTCAAAGCTGGTGAGATTCAACACTATCCATGGAAAATGATAGAAATGAGATTCTCATCTTATCAATTGGTGAGATTCAAAGTTGGTGAGATTCAACAATATCCATCAAAAATGATAAAAATGAAATTCTCATCTTATCAATTGGTGAGATTCAACAATATCCATAAAAAATAATAGAAATGAGATTCCCATCTTATCTGTTGGTGAGATTCAACAATATTTATCCACAAACTAGCAATTCGTACATAATCTAAATTACTCTCTACTATCTAGTATTAATGTACATAAGGGTATTTTGCATTGTTGAATCTACTATATTTTTATAGAAATGGGATTGCATAACAATATTGTATGGTTTTATAATAATAAATAATTTATAACTTTTTAAATCTATAATTAGCCAATAGACTACATATAGTGTAAGATTTGAGCCTAAAATAAGTCTCACGCCTACAAATCACTATTGAGCCATTGGAAACAAGTTTTAACTATTATTTAATGGTAAACCAGATGTTGTTTAATGGTAAAAGCTTTCAAAATATCAAGTAAAAGCCTTCAAAATCTCACTTATCACATAAAAGACAAATAATTATTGATTTGACAACTACATGGGAACATTCTATTTCCATTTGCAATGTTTTTTATCAATTTGATGGCAATTGTTTTTCTCATTTGCATTGCTTTATGTTTTAAATTTGTATGCAAATATTTCATAATCAAATAATACTTAATTTATTTAAGGCAAAAATTCTAGATTTATCTAAGTTTATTTTATTTCATTATTTAGCACTTATTATTAATTGTTTAATCCAGTCACATGTAACTACAATTTTGTAGTGCATCCATGCACAAACACATACTCTCTAACATATTAACATACATATAGTTTTCTATCGATGTAATCCTTGAACCTCCTTTAGGTGCAAGTGCTACTTTAAATAATTTTAAAATTATAACCTCTTGTGTATTTCCAAAACTTGTGGATGTTTATATTTTAAGAAAGGGTTGAATATTGTGTGTTTATAATCATTTTAATTTATAATTGATCTATAAAAGATTTAATTAGCCGATAGGCTTCCCCTGTGGATTTGCCAATCCACAAATTCTCGAAAAACTTGTTTCACGCTCTCAAACAGCTCAGTTATCGTTAAATTGTGTTAGTTTTCAATGACCATCAAATCGGAATATATCGGTGACAATCAAATCTGAATATATTACATCTTCAAATCAAATTGGATCTTCTAATTAAATCAAATCAAATTTTGTGTATCAACTCTACAATTATTACAAATCATATCAAATCTACTTGGATTTTTTCCCTTGATCTTCTTCATTGGATTCTTCTTGAAAGGGGGAACTGAAGGATCATACTAAAAGGAAGTTGGGTAAGCAAAAGTAGTTCCTACACTAATCTAAGTAGGAGAGAGTTACAAAAATTTCTCAAGCACCTTTAACTGTTACTGATTTAGATGCACATACATATCATAAACAAATAAACAATGAAATCAAAACACAGAATTTTACGTGGGGAAAACCCTTTAGAGAGAAAAACTCCACAGTCCAAAACACAACTCAATTATATTATTCAACAACAATAAACAAGTTACAATATAATTTCAAAGTTATGCTCTTGCAGAATGTTGCATGGTGTGCACCCTTGGTCTCCTTAATTATGTTGTGTAGCGCAACACTTGGGTTCGTGACATGGCTTAACTGTCTCTCGTGGATTCATTAAGTCCATCGGTTGGATCAAACATTATCAGATTGATCTTTTGGTGCAACAACAACCATATGTGCAACAATTGGTATCAGAGCCTAGGTCACAAATTCAAACCCCTTGCTTGTGTTGGGGGGATTGTTGCAAGGTGTGCACTCTTGGTCTCCTTGTGTTGTGTAGCATAGCACTTGGGTTCATGATATGGCTTAATCACCTCCCGTGGATTCATTAACTCTGGTGGCTATATCAAGCATTAATAGGTCAATCTTTTGGTGCAACAACAACCATTTGTGCAACATGAGAATCTTCACACTTCTTCTCAATTTTGGAGTAATTATGATAGCATAACAATACTTCAATAAAATAGCAACAACAACTCCAAAATACAAGTGCTTAATATATAGGAGCTTACAATACATAAATTATACATTTCTAAATTGACTGCCAAAGGCTGAAGATGCAACATGGAAAGCACCAATACCACTACACACATATAATGGTAAGTTTCCAATTGTCACCACGTACAATAGTGCAATTGTCAATTGTCACCAAACCTGCACTTGCCAAATAAGAACTACACCTTGAAAACTCGCATTCCATGCAAACTCAACATAGAAATAGAAAGTGCCTTCATGCACAACTCCCCTTGTAAATTTATACAACTTTCCAACTTGACTCCTCAGAAATAGAAACTACAAGTTGTAACTCACAAGACAACATGAGATAATTAGCAATATTAAATATTTAAATAATCAATGCTATGAAAAACAAAGGTTGAGACACCTTCTTTTTCCCAACATTCTCCCACTTGTCAAACACCTTTGAAGAACCAATGGTCTAGTAACAAGATTTAATTGCTAGAGATCGTGAGGCCCATAGACTCCAAACACCATCTAAAATTCTCTGTGCTCACTGGATTTTTCAATGCATCTACAACATTTGTTAGGGTGTTAAGCTTCTCCAAATTAACCTTCCCATCTTCCACCATATCGTAAACAAAATGAAACTGCACATCAATGTGCTTTGTTCTAGCATGGAAAGTATAATTCTTTGCTAAGCGAATGAATATTGATTGTCATGGTAGATAGTAATCCACCCTACATCAAAACCAATATCAGAACACAAACACTCAAGCCAAATGGCTTCCTCATAAACATGAGAAGCTATCATGTACTCCACTTTTTTCATGGATAAAGTGACTACAGCTTGTCGCTTACTCATCCAACTAATGGCACCACCAAACATTATGAATACATACCCACTGATGAATCTTCTACTATCAATATCTCATGTCCAATTAGAATCCACAAACCCACGGATATAGATTGAATACTAAGTTCTAGTAGGATAACCATGAAAACATAGGTCATACTTGAAAGTACCTTGGAAGTATCTAAAAACCCTCTTAACTGCATCCCAATGTATCTGTCTAGGATTAGCCATAAAGCAACTTAGGACTCCAACTTCTTGGATAATGTCTAGCCTTGTACATACCATAACACGCATCAAACTACCTACAACACTAGCATAGGGTACTCTAGTCATGTCCTCCATATTAGGAGACTTTAGGCAGTCTTCTATAGAAAGCTTCATCCCTCAAATCACAAGAACAATTAATTGTTTGCAAGTTATCATGTTGAATCTCTCTAACACTACATTCACATATTCTATCTTAACCAAAGCTTTCTATTAGTTTTGTCTCTTCTAATCTCCATCCCCAATATACATTGAGTTGCACCTAAATCCTTCATTTCAAACTATGCTGACAACTGGGACTTCAAATCTGAAATCAAACTTTTATCTTTCCCAAAAAATAGCATATCATCAACATACAATATAATGATGAGAAAATGATCACTAATAGTTTTGTAGTAAATACAATGATCAAATTTAGATGTCAGAAATCCCAAACTCAACACAAAGTTGTCAAATTTATGGTACCAATCCTAGGAGATTACTTAAGACCATACAAAGACTTTTTCAAATTGCATACCAAACTTACTTTACCTTTAACCATTTATTATTTAGGTTGTGACATATAGATTTCTTCCTCCAAGTCACCATGAAGGAATGTTGTCTTCACATCCATTTGTTCCACTACTAGATCATACATTGATACAAGTTATAACAAGAACCGGATAGACGTCAGCTTCACAACAAGAGAGAAAATCTCACCATATTCAATTCCCTCCACTTCATAATACCCCTTAATGACCAACCACGCCTTATGCTTCTCAACACTGCCATCTAGACTAGATTTTCTCTTGAACATGCATTTACATCTAACAGGTTTTCGTCCTTTGGGAAAAGGTACTATTGTGCCCTTAGCACACACACCCCGTTCGGAATGGGGACCCTCTTTTCTTTCGCCTTGTCAAGTTGTTTTGTCACCACCTCATTTTACGCGCCTCCTTTTTTGATGTCTCGGATGGTCGATGTTGCTTCAAAGTCCCATCATAAATTGACCATGCCTCCCCTTTTTGATTTTGCTGCGTTCCGGCGCCTCACGGGGTCCCTCTAGTAATTTGGTTCTACCAACGGCCCCGGGCCTGGGCGTTCAGAATTTTGTCTCCGGGTTTCCATGCCGGAATTGTCGTTCTCAACAGTGTCCGCTAGGCGTCCTTCCAGACCTCGGGGTCTGAACCCCCTCTTGTTGTCTGCTAAAACTTGTTAAAATTTTTGAGCGACGCCCCGACCTCCGGGCCCCAGGCCCCAGAGGTCCGCCTCCGAGGTTCCGTCCTTGTTTGGCTGTCCACGACGGCGGACCCCCTGCGGCGTCCTGCCCCTGGTCCCGCCAGCCTTTTCGATGTCCGAAGTCTCTGAGACTACTTGCCTGCCGTCGGTCGTTCCAGGCCCGACCATCCAGAATTTCGTGTTTGAAATTCCATGATGGTCCCACCATCCCCGACAGTGGATCTCTGAAGGCATTCCGCCCTCTGGGCCCCGAACCATTTCCCACCGCCGCCGTTCGATCGAGTGAAAAACTTAAAACGGCCGTTGTCTTGCGCCTCCCCGACCGTTGGGTCCCGACTTTCCCGCCCCCGTCGCTGACCTATTTTTTGAATCCACCAACCTTTTTACCGACCGTACCTACAATAAATGCGATCATTCATGGTGGTTGGGGGTATAAAATGCCCAACTCGGCCGGTCATTTTCATTACAAGATTGCAAAGCGAATTGGACAAACTGTCATTTGGAGCCCACCGTCTTTGGCCTCATTGTGATAATCGCCCTCAGCATCATTCCGTCGACCGCAGGTGGATCCCACGTCTCCCCACATAGCATGTTTGAGGTAGGCCATCCGTTTGCCCTCCTGAGCATCGTTTTCATGATTTCAAAAGATTTAATTAAATTAACAATCGATAGGATGGCATAAAGTGATAGAACATGTAATTGTGCACCAAACCCACATGATGGAAAATTGACAAACCTCCTAGGATGCCCTCCTCGCCGATCTAGAGTTTCTCCATGTCGCAGCTGTTCTTCGCAGGGAAAACGTCCACCTCAGGCCCGAGACCCACCTTCGTCGTCCCTTAAATAAACCTTCAAACAATCTTGCCAGCGGCAATTCTTCCCTCCGGGCCCATCCCATCGGACTTCTTCGTCCGGAGTTCCGCCTGCATTTCGCCATGCCAAACTGCAAAATCCTCCTTGCCTCCCAGCTGCCAGATCCCGACCATCCCCTCGCCGAAGAACTTCAAAACTCAACATGCATCCTTTGGTCCTCTCGGGCCCGGTACCTCGGGGTTCTACCTTCGAGGTTCCGGGTGTTTTGCCATCGTCCACGGCGGGTCTCTCCCGGCGTCCCGACCTCCGGGCTTCGCCTTCATGTCCGCTGTTGACCTCTGGCAATTTAATTCATGCATCCTTTAGCTCTTGGGGCTCCGGACGCCGAATGTCCTTGCTTCGTCTTCCTCCAGTCTCACGGTGAACTCGTTGGTGCCATCTGTGCTCCGGACCCTGCCCTCTACCCCGCTGTTGGCTGGTCTTTTTGCATCAGCGTCCTTGGGACCTCTCGAGCCCCGGTGTCTGGACTTCCGTTCTCGGAAGTCCGCTGCTCTCCCGCCATCGAGGAAATTTCACCCCGTCCTTCCGATCGCCGGGCCCCAAAGCATCATTTGCCGTGGGATCTCGCCGAAACTCTGAACTGCCTTCTGCTCGTCGGGCCCTGTGGCCCGGAACTCCTGTCCTCGCCCACCGTTGCTAGTGGAAAATCCCTCCCATCGGCCTGACCTCCGAACTCTGTGTTGCCGACCGCCGATTGAACTCAAAGCAAAATCTTGCCGCCGGCCCCTTTTCGTCGGACTTCCGTCCGGCGTTGGCCGTCCCAAATGGCTAAGTTAGCTCGCCATCCCAGTGTCACCGGCCCGAACCCTCGAAAGTGAAATGACTTAACATCAGCCGCCTTTTGGCCCTCCAGGCCCCAGACCTCGGACTTTCGTCCTCAAATTTCCTTCTATTGTCTACCGCTACAAACTGCTATCTCCTGACAGCTTTCTAGCATGAGACCTCTGAACTCTCCTAAATCCACCCAAATGAGCCCAAATCTGGAATCCAACTTTGACCCACATCCTAGATTTTGCTCTTCTTCATCGTGAACCTCTTGAAATATTCAAGTGTGACCAAAGAAAGTCTTTGGGGGCCTCCCGCTGTGTTTTCCCTTCCAAATGATATTCTTGCCAAGGAAGTCCAGCCCTCCGGGCCGGAGTTGTCCAAATTCCTTTAATCGGAGATCAATAATATCTTAAGATGAAAGTTCATGATATGCTTGATTGATTATTTGAAATGAATATTGTTTTCAAGATATGGACTAACATGAATGCTTTTTTGACCCATTGTGTTGACTTCACCCTTGCTTGCAGAATATATGGAATCAGGTGCAGGAACTTTAGGGGCATCCGCCGAAGGGGACAAGGGGAAGAAGTCAGGAAGGACCCCTCGAGGGAAAGAAGACAAACATCAAATGAAGTACCAATTCCAGGGCGAGCCTCTCCACTCAAAGGTCACTACAGACTGGAAGGAAATCACAGACACTAACATTGGCTAGGTGGATATTGATGAATTCACTCAGAGGGTCAGGGTCAACCCAACAACAAAGAATGTCATATTGATAAGGCAGAGTGGAATAGCTAAGGTTGCTGGTTTCCCTCCATCTCTCGTGGCGCCTGAATTAGTCATGGCTTGCTGAGAAGCCTACCAAATCGATACCAGAACAATTACTGATAAGGAGGGAAATATTCTCGCAGACATGTCGCCAGAAGGGATCGCCAAGACCTTCCACATTCCCACATTCCAATAGATGGAGGTCCCTACATTAGAAGAATATCAGGCGGCGTGGGATGATAATCCAACGGGATGCAAGAAGTCAATAAACTTACATTGGCTTAAGGAAAGACAAGGCAGCGCTGCGAAAGTTCCTTAGGAGCTTTTCCGTAGCGATTTCCATGAGGATTACCATGACCTGGTAACCATGTTGAGCAGGGTTATGGGTCTTCCAACAGCCGCCTACTTCCAAGAATGGATGGCCTATTTCATTGAGCAGATCCTGTGTGGAAACGAGGACGTCACGACAAAGGTGTCATTCTATTGGGGAGGAATCATAAGCAACTGCTTCCATGAGCAGTTTGTTAACGTAAAAAAGAGTTCCAAATTCTATATGACCTCCTACCTTGTATATTCCCTGGTAGATCAAAGACAGTACAGTGGGTTGTTTGTGGCACCTGATTAGGGGCAGAAGCGAGGACTTAAACCATTTGATAAATATCTGTAGCTCCAGTACCAGAATTTCAAGAGAGATTACTGCAGAGTGAACGACACCTTCATTGGCCATATCATCAGGTTGATTGCCAGAGACTTCGAGAGGAGGGTCTCCCACAGTGCCAGGGCACTTCTGAAGCAATATGCTTTTCTTTTCATCCAGTATCCAAAATTTACGTACATCTGTGCCCAAGGCTTTACTGAAAGGCCAAATAGATTGCCTCGATACCCCAACGACAAGATCATCCTCTTGGAGCTTTCTCAGTAGCTCCAACACCTACAAGCAATCTTCAGCAACAAACATATAGCAAGGATCTCCTATCCCATGACCCTTGGCCAGGGCATGTACTGACTGCAGATGTCACAATGTGCTGGTAACTCTGAGAAGGAGCTGAAGGAGTACCATTTTGACCTGCACACTGCTCACCCACGAATGGACCCGCATGGCCATGTCAGGAAGGTGCTGGGGTCAGCATATGCCCATCTCCATCACATTGAGGATTTATGGGCCGACTGCCAAGATGACAAGGAAGTGCGCGCAAGGCACTACATGTGCATGACTGTGCAGTTCCTAAGAAGGGTGCAGCCATTTTCGGTACCGGACTAGGTCAAGGAGGACGAGTCCACAATCATGCATCTGAGGTACCCAGCGGTTGTCAACCTGCCAATACCCTCAATCGACTAGGATGAACATGAGGTCGATGACCTAGACACCATAACCCAACCGATCTTAACTCGTACCAAGGAGTGGATTGATGGGCAGGTGGCTCATCTAAAGAAGCAAGGAGTAGTCCTGACTTATGAGGGGCTCAAAAGTGAGCCAAGTGCCAAAAAGGATGTTGCTGCCACCACGTCAACTGGCGGGACCTCCAAGTCCCCTCCCGTCACCAGGCTTAAGAAAAGAAAAGAAACAGAAACCGCGCAGTCTCCAGACCCTAAGGCCTCTACAAAGAAAGAAACGGGAAGCTCATCCCCCAAAAGGCTTAAACAGGCAAAGGGTGTGGAAGAATTGTAGCCTCCCTTGGCTCTCCCTACCCCTCCTGTTGTACCACCCACCTCCCTGGCTGCAGTCGCCACTTCCCCACCGGCAGTGGATATTTCTATCCATCTTGCCCCTTTGCCTCCGGCCTAATCGGTAATAATCATTGACTCCTCTTCTGGCATGACCACTCCCCCTTCCTCTGCTGCCATGTCACCAATTACATCACTCCCTTTGGCAACAATAACATCACCTGTTCCCCTTGCCACTATGCCCGAGGCTCTTACAAGGCACATGCAAAACCTTCCCCCTGAGCTCTCCCAGATCTTGATGGATCCAACTCTCCAAACAGCCCTTGCACAAGTCCTTGCAACTGCTCAACCTTCACAACCACCGACAAGGCCACCAGCCATGGAAGCCACAATGCTAATCTTGAAGGAGTTGGAGGAACGAGAACAGGAAGCCTCAAAGCCTATTGAGGAGGAGGCCGATGAGTATCATGAGCACCCAGAGTACAAACACCGAACCATCGATAGGGTGGTTTATGAGGAGGAAGAGACGGGCTCTTCCTAGAGTGGGGATGAGGAGGATGGCTCTGATGCTAAGGTAATCATTCAGACCTTTGATGATGACCTTGAAGAGGAAATGGCACAACAATTGAAGGACATTGGGACAGAGGCAGAAGGGTCACCACATGGTGAAGAAGGACAGCCACTAGAAGAACAGCAGATAAAGGATTTAACCGAGGCTGAGGCCCATGTTGTCAGAAGCCCCGAGGCTAAGGGTACTAAGAAAGAAGAAGAAGAAACAACAAGGGAAGAAAGTCCCATTCGGCAACCATCCACCAGGCTACCTGTCAAACGCCTCGTATTTTTCCATGACTCTGACGAAGAGGAGGAGGATGCTACCAAAGAGAAAGGAGAATCCCAAAAGGAAAAGGAAGCAGAAATCTTGGAATTGACCGAGAAGGGTGAGGGTGACCGTGATTCACCCAAGGGGAAGTCTGTTGTGCCCGAATGGTTGGAGAAGCAAATTGAAAGAATGACCCCTGTGTTGAAGGACCCAAGGGCAAGGTTGGAGGCCATCTTGGCTCGAGCCCAAATCACAACGAAGAAGGAGAAGAAGCTCAAGGTCCGATCCAAAATAACCATGGATGCTTCCGGCTCCCAAGTGGCACAAATCGCAACACCCACCATGGGCCAAGCTGGGGTAAGTTATAACATCTCTACCATTGACTCGGGAACCGCAACCAGAGAGCAGAAGGTCGAGCACCTTGAGGAGTCAGTGGCCATAGTGGTGCACCTGATAAAGCAGGATAAAATCTCCAAGGATGAGCTTAAGGCACAGGTTGCAGCATTAATAGATTATATACAGCAATGGTCCTTAGTGGACGACCTGCCCACTACATCCACGGCTGCGCCTCAGTTGCTTTCCAAAGAGCAGATCGACAAAATGGAGAGAAGGAAGAACTTGGAGAAGACTACCGAGGACTGTTCCGACAAGTCTCATATGTCGGGAACATGGGAATTAGCCAGGCTATGTGGACAGCCAACAAGTTCTTGGACCTAATACAGTCTCTGGAGAGCACAAAGAAGCTCTGCACCAACTTCCCCGCGACCTACGACTCCACCTTCCCAAGGATTGAAGCTATCCTTCAATTGCCTGAAGCCACGTGGGAAAAGGAGCTCGCATTTAAGAAAGAAGATCACTGGCTAATGGATATATGGCGTCGAGACTTCGACAACCGGAAAGAGAGGTTGGAGCAAATCTTGAGCAGGGTGGATCCTGATATTGAGTGGATCAAGGAAATCTAGGCGGAATGTGCCCGATATCTCAAGTTGATGACGGGCTATGATATGCCCACCGTGCAAATGGATCCAGCAAAGATAAAACCCTACTTCCAAGAGAAGATGAAGGACAGGATGGCTAGAGAAATCACAACGGAATTCCTGAGTTTTGCTACCCGCGCCTTCGACCAATCAGAGTTGTTCAAAGACCAGGTCTCAAAGTATGATGAAAATTGGAAAAGGCTGGAAGAAAATGCGAAGGAATGGAGCTACCAAGCGCTGCGATGCGAAGTCATTGAAATAGACAAACTCCAGGAGGTCGTCCTCAAGTTCATCAAATACACAGCCTCCAAGGAACAAGAAGACAACCCTACCAAAGATGAACTTCTTGAAGAGTAGCTACAGCAAAACAACAATCTGCTAAAAGACAAAAGAGCTACAGTGCCATCAGCAAGAAGACGAAATAGGGAAGAGACAAAAATATAATTTTTAAATTGCTGAATATTGGGGGGTAGGTGAAACCCTATTTTGTAATGAATCTTGGCCACACAATAAGAATGAATCTTGGCCATTCATTTGACTTTTGGAAAATAGGGATCCCCTCTCATTTGCAAAGTGAGAGTTGAGTTGTTGTAAAGACATGTTGTAGAAATTTATAAGGAAAAGGCATTGACTTGGTGTATTTTCTTGGTTTCTCTCATGTCGCTTGATTCAGTCTCCAATGTTAAATGTTTGACTTAGATTTTATTGTTGTTTGGTTAGCTGTCTTATTTCTTTGGATAGATCTTAAGAATGTTGTTGGGTGATCAAGAAAATTCCTGCCATGTTGATGATTTCTTTGTCCATAATTTTTGTTGTTTGCTGATGGTAAATAGCTGTGCAAAGTTAGCCTGGACTTGATTTCAAAGTTGCTCCAAACATTTATCTTTGATTCATGCATGTATGTGGTGGATGAAGGATAAAATCTCTGCAGACCTTAGAAGATAGCACAATTTCCATGATACTGTGAAATCCCTGGTTAAGTGGGATATTGTTTTAAGAAATTGTCCATTGCAGGAACTCCATTGTCACTATTCATAGCTAGTTGCAGACTTAGGAACTTTCCCCTTTCCTCGCCTTTTCTTCTTTTTTTTAATAACTGACCTATGCTAAGGTTCATTGCACCTTGTAAAGCCAAATCCAACAACAAAATGGAGTCCAAGACTGCTGTTTGAACCTACAACCAATGCATGATAGCTTTCCATCCTATGAACTCCATTTCAAGATTCAACTTTCATCCCATGCCTTGTATTTCCTGTGTAAGATTGCCTTGTGATTCCAGCAAATCACATCAAACCACCGAGGTATCTAAGCACTATCATGACCTGACATCCGAGAGACCTTGGGATAGTGTTCTGCAATCCGATTGTGGAAGATTGTCTTTCAAGAGAGGTAGTGCACCTACACACTGCCTGTGTTGAGAAGTGCATAAAAACACCATCAACAGGTACCAAATCCCATGTATCATTTTTCTTCAATACAACCATTTCTTCATCCATAGCTTTCATCCAGGAATTTGCATCACTCATACCTATAGCCTCTCTAACAGTCCTAGGCTCATTAGTGTTGGCAATAAAAGTAAAAATACAATTGGAATCCAACAATGAATAACCAAACCTTTCATATGAATATCCAAACCTATCAAGTTGATGTCTATCTCTAGTAGACCTCCTGAATTGATGTGATTGAGGTTCTTCTTCTTCAAAAATTTTAGAGCTTCTCAAACTCTCCTCATCATCAGGTTCAATAGGAGTACATAGTTCTTTCATCAAAGTAAGTGGAACCTAAACTACCTCATTCCATTTCTCCTCTTTCTCTGGCTATAGCTCAAATATGGAAGGTTTTATCTTTCAAAAAATCACACTTGTGCTATAGAGAACCTTTCGAGCCATTGGATCACAAAGCTTGTGCCCCATTCACAAAGCTTGTGCCCCATTCACACTGACACCATAGTCGATGAAGATACATTTAACTATCTTTTTCTCCAACTTAGACCTCTTCTCAATTGAAACATGAGCATAAGCTTTGTTGAACGCCCAAAATACTAACTAGGGCTGAATCAATATTCCCCTAAACTAATTAAACACAACCCATCCAATTAAATGAATAGAAATAACTACAATGAAGAATGAAAACATGAATACAACCACAAGATCACATGACACATGAACATTGATATTTTTATGTGGAAAACCAAAAAAGGGAAAAACCACGATGAGGGTTAGCTCACAATATATTATATCTAGATATAAGATATTACAAAAGGCTCACTACCAAGACGCACTGTCCAAAAAGAGCTCACAACCTATTGAGTAAGAACAAAGAATGGATGGAAACATTTCCTATTTGAACTGATACCATAACATCTACCATATGCCAGATTATGGTTCCATTGAGGTACAAAAATGATCTTCACACTGTCTGAATTGATACTCTGCCCTGTTCACAATTTGCTTAACACTACATTGCACACATGTAGGTGAATCACCATACATGTCATAAACTACATACAATCTGCTCTACTATATCACATTCTCATATCATATATTCCTTCCGCACTCCTATATGCCACAAACACACTACTACACTCTTACACCCTTTTTTTAACTTTGGTGATGATTTCATATATATATCCACATTGGATGAAACTTCAATTAGGTTAGCTTAATTATAAGTAACACACAAAAATTAAGCATTTCATCCACACTTAGCGCCTAAGATCAAAATACAATTTGTATCAAGATAGGTCGGCATGGACCTAAATATAAATCCCACATAAGATAGAGTTTCTCAAATATTTATAAAATATCAACCGTGTTAGGTCAACCCAAAATAGACCTAAACACAAATTCTTCAAGCGCTCATGCAATTTCATCAATTGTGTGACCTCAAAACTCAATCTCTCTTTGAATTCTCCTTCAACTAGCATTCATTAGCTTATCTTCATCATCACAAGACAAAATAATTATTTGTAAAGAAGTGTGGAATCTCCCACAATGGTACACTGTACAAAACATAAATGCAATATACAGAGCTACACACTGTCATTCATATCTTTATGGAAATTGTACAAAATGTCACAAAAAATTGAATGTTGCTCCATCTGATGGACTCAAAATTGCAGTTATGATTGTATAAGATTATACCATCATGTGTTGAAGTGAAAACCCAAAAATTGATGCACTGAACCACAACACTATTAGAAAAAACACTTAGAAAAATTCCTACTAAACCATGCTTTTCATGCTCATGTTTCCAAACTGCATCATCAATGATAGACTTCCAACTTCCAACAATCTCCCCCTTTGTCATTGATGGAAACATGCATATCAAAAACATTTTTGATGACTTGATTCAAAACTTGTCTCTCCAAATATTTTGACCAAAAGGTTTTCCAACCATCTTTCCCAAAATGTAACTATCACTTACAAGTTTTTTGACAAAAATAAATTCCACTATCTCTCCCACTTTGACATCAATGGAAAAGGTCATGCAAAGGCTCGGTATGCTTCCCTTATATGTGTGTGTGTGTGTGTTGATTCCCCCTCAAAAAGAATCTTTTAAAGTAAGGGATTCTGAAAAAAAAAAACTTAGTAATATGCATAACGGTAAGACTTATCAACCTGAAGATTTTGATCCTTCAAGCTTCTTTGGAATATCCTTCCAAGTAGATTTTCCTTCTTCCCAAAGTCTTTTTGCTTCTGCAAGAGTCTTGTACTATAATTCAAGTTCCATTAGAGACTTTTCTCCTTCTTCCATTGTGTTGGGTTCAAGGTTTATTTTTGAGAGATTGTCAACACTAGCAAGGGCACTAGATATAGGAGTATGCTTTAAATCTTCACTAAGTCCCTTAACATCATATATTGTTTGATTTTTTCTTCCCTCTGATTCTATGAGGCAAAGAAATTGGCATGCAACTGCATGATGCCAGTCCATTTCTAATTGTTCTCGTCTCTTGCTAAATCATAAATATATGCTTCACAACCCATTTGAGTTTCAATTGAGTTCATCACATACTTTATACTTCGTCTATTGTTCAACCATTTCAAGCAGTATGAGAGTAAGTTTTGTGCTTCTTCTTCATAGGTATGAGCATCCTTCAATTCTTTCATAGCTCTATGTTGTGCATCTGCACATTTCTTTTTTATATCCTCTAGACTCTTCTTTATAGTCCTTGCCTTTGGTCCATTTCTAACTTGTTCTTTTAATCCAAAGACATATACTTTCAATGAATCAACCAAGTTTCTAAAAATTTATATAGTAGACAATGATGTATTAATGCTCATTCTAGGGGTTACCTCTTGTAATGCTTTCATGGCTTCATCCATGTCGTGCACTTATAGCTCTGATTCTAGTTTCATTCTCATGTTGAGCATCATCTGTGTGCATCCTTCTTCTATGTTAGTATGCTCTTGCTTAATTTGAACTAGGGAAATGATAGTGCTCTTCATTTTCTTACATGTTCTCTTGGAACTGTCGAAGGCTTCAATTCTAGTCTTGTCCTCTAATCCAGATCTACTAAGGTCTTTATGGCTTCGTAAATGCACTTCTACATAATGAACAACTTCTTCCTTAGTCTCTTCATAATCCAACTCAAAAATCCAAACAATTTTGGGCTTAATTGCTTCCATGAAGCAAAAGTCAATAGGGTAAAAGCAAGAAGTTGGGTCCATGAAGAGGGGAAGTTTCGGCAAAAACAAAAAAATTCACATGAAACACGTACACGTTTTTAAAAAATACATATGCATTACGGATTGCGTACCCAAGCCTAAATTTGAACATGTATGTGTTCAGATTCGGGTATGCAAACCTAAAACATGTACGCGTTACAAAATGCATATGCATTTCTTAAAGCTATTTTTTTTTTAAATAAGCAATTGTGTTTTCATTTTAACTATCAATTTGAGCCACACCAAAGAAGGAGAATCAAGATTGTGTATGCATTTCGAAGGGCCTGATTAAAGAAAATTTTCATTGCCACCTCCTCCCGTCGACACAACCGACCTCAACGACCTCCAAGTTGGTTGAATTCTACCATTTTTTCCTTTATATCTTGCATTTTTGTTTTGTAATTGTTATTTAGTTTTTGTTTGTTTAGTTTGTTTTAGTTCGATATTTTATAGTCTTTAAATTGCATTTAAAAAACCAAAAACATCAACAAAACAAAGAACGTTAAATTGTAAATCGAAAACCATAAAAACTAAACCTAAATTGGACACATTTAACTTAGAGATCAAAACCTTAAACCCAAGGTTCCAAAAAACATAGGTCCCTAAAAACTAATTTACCCAGGTTAATCCTTGGACCTAAACTCTAAAACATAAACCTAAAACCCTAATATTTTCACCTTTTAGATAGTGCAACATGAACTTGTACAATCAATACTTTCAATGTAACCATTTGCGTTGAGAAATGAGGAGATGTTTCTAATCTAGTTCAAAAAATCATAGCATAAATTTATGAGGTTGATCTAATTAGGATTGATCATGTTGCTATGTTATACCATTTCCATAAGGGTGATCCCACAATAGTGGTTTACAATTTTCGGCCAAAATGGACACTGAACTTCTTTTTTTTTAACTAAATCTTCACTTTTAGGCACCTATAGTGGCTAAACCGTGAGGAATTTGAAGATGATGCAAACTAAATTTTCATGAAATTTTGTCTGTAGGTTCTAAATATATTTTTTTCAAAATTTTTGGAATCAAATTGCAATTCTTTTTCCATCTCCCTCAAAAACTATTTTCTTTTAGAAAACAACATTTTTAAAAAGTGACGCTCACCGTATAACACATCGCTTTTTTTCCATGAAGGATAAAATTCTAATTCTTTCGAATTTAGATTTGTAACTCCGGTATTTGGTGCTTCCACTTGGTTAGATTTTTTTTTATTAAATATTTTTTCTTTAATCAAGTTTCAAAGTCAAACCAATTACAATTCAAACATAGTGCAACCGTATAATGCATAAATTTTTTTTGTATGTATTGAAATTCAATTTATTTTTTTTGTTGGATCAAACACTTCAATATATGGTGCACTCATTATTTTCAAAATTTTTTTATAATCTTCTATTTTTTCACGTGTAGAATAGAGGGCTTGATTTTTGATGAAAAACCTACATTCACAAGAAATAAAAAATAAATATAATAATCAAATTAAATTTAATTAAAATTATACTTTTTTGGAAGCTTATAATAAGGACTACATACTTAGAAAAAATAAATTTTAAATGAATTCATTTGATCCCCCAAAAGGTAAATCAAAAGTGGTTTTTTTATCAACATTTTGATAAGTGTAAAGGAGACTCTGTTATAGGTATGGTTTAAAACTAGCGGGGTTCTATCCAAGGGGGCTTGGTCTAAGGTGGTTTGATCATACCCTCTTCAATTAGAATCCTTTAAATGGAACTTTTCAAGGCTCAAATCATTATATTTCTAAAAATATGTGATTTTAGCAAAAAAATGGATCTCCTAAAAAGTGTAAACCACTATTGTGGCAGCACCCATAATCAACTATAGTTTAAACATTCTCATTTTTTAGTATGGTTACAATTTTCAATCTCATTAGGATTGATCATGTTGCTCTTGCTCATTGAGTAATTTCAATTTGGAAATTGCCCTCCTTCCTTGCTTTATTTTGTGTCCTCTTTGTCATTGGTTCTTAACTTTCACTTCACATAATTTTAGAAGTATCCCTCCTTGGAGGTTTCTTACATTTTTTATTTGACATAGATATGTTTTCATGTCATCAAATCTCTAAAGAATTATATAGTAAAGATCTAATTTCTTCCATTTTTGCATGATAAATTATGCACACCAATTCACATGTATAAGTATGATTTCATTGTACAACTAAAAAATGTAGTGAAGTCTTTGTACTTAAAGAAGCCATTTTCAATATGTGAATAGAGCTCAAGCTCGTCTTTGTTTATTTTGTACATTGCAATTACCACTAGCATATATCTATGTGTCCCTTTGAATGTCTTCTATTAATTTTTTATTCTTATCTTTAGTATGCTTTGAAAATAATAAGATTATAAATTAATGTTAGTGTTAAACTTATAATTTCTTCTTAACCACTTTGTCCCACTATAGATAACTTGTGTCTCTTATCATTGAATTTGAAATTTTAGATAAATCAATTTATGTCCTCGGATTTAATTAAATTCCATGTCATACTTTATCAATACATATATTCACAATCGATATACCTTAGCTCTATAGATATACTCTTGTTGGGAAACAACCACACCTATGAGTAAACTTCCCCTCTCCCCAAAAGATAAAACTCTAGACCAATAAAAACTTAGAAGAATAAATTACTTATTGATTAATTAGTTAGTTAATGATAGGCTTGATATTTATGAGCTTCATTGAGCACCCTTGTCTAACAATAATCCTAATATAAATAGAATCTAGTATAATTTTTACTTGAATTAAACTACATGGTTTTCATCATTTACCCATTTTGATACTTATTCTTGAATTGTTCATAACCTAAATTAGTGGGGACCTTTCTTTCTCTTTTTCCACCTTTATATATATGTAATAGAAGACACTCTAAACAACCCCTAACCTCCTATTAACCAATTTGAGAAATCAAAGTTATATATCTACATGTGTCTTATTTAAATTCATTCTTTAGTCCTTAAATTAAATGGTTCCTCACCTCATGTTCACAGTCTCTATTTGATAATCTTCTTATTTAATTTTTCCAATAATGATTCAAAGAAGCCTCATTGTTGATATCGTAGCCTTTTGTGAGCTCTCAATTCTTGATACATTTTATCCAACTTCTAGTTTAAATGTTGATCAAGTGATTTATTTAAATTTAAATCTTAAGTCTTTACCTTAATCCATGTGGTTTTATTTATTTTAAATAAATCAATTAATGTATATCATCAAATTTGGCTATAGTTTAAGTATCAAGTGATATCTACCTAAAAATAAGTTTATGGAGCCTTCTTTCAAGGGATTCACTTAATAAGCCAATGGCATAGTGCATGCATTCATATGATTCTAATAAAACCCCCTAATTTCATTTCTACCCATTAGAGTTATAATTAGAACTTACCTCCCTATTTTCACTGAGAGGTATCCTATGTACCACATATAGATCTAACTCAAAACTATTTATAATTGAACCATCCCATTTATTAAAGGTTTAACATAAAATACCTAGATGAATTATGACAAATATGTCATCCTCTACAAAGTTTTGATGTAGAAGCACTTATACTTGACTCAACATATGAGTTCCCTTTCCATGTACACAAAATGTAATTTAATGCATCCTTAGATATTTTAGGTATCTTAATTATAGTATACATATTGATCTAAATTATATAGTGAATTTATATTTTAGATATACTTGATGATTCTTCTTGCAAGGGTTACTAAAAGTTGTTCAATAATTAGTTTTAAGTAACATGTAGGTAGGATTTTATTAAAAATTTATGACATTGGTGTGACAATTATCTCCATTTTTAGTTGCATTCTAAGAGTTAGTAGTAACAACAAACCCGTCATATTAACAACCACACACTGGACTCAATTTAATGTGTACATGCTATGGATTTTTAATGTTATAAATTGAATGGTCTTCAAATGAAATGTATTTTGAATCTGTGCACATTCAATGTGATTTTTAAATAACTTTCAAATTGTGTGCATTATTTAATTAGTTTGTTGATATATATTTTTTAATTTTTTAACATACAGTTGCCATTTCATTGTTCACATGGATCCGGAATTTAACATAGAGGATTTTATGCCTAATGCACAAATTCCTACATATGCCATACATCCAAATCCGCCATCACATCAAAACCCCACACCTCCACACTCTCCACAGCCTAACCCCCCACCCCCTGTAGTAGATCAGGCTCAGTTAAGAGAGAGCATTAGACAAAACCTTATTGTGATTCAAGGAAATATAGATCTGATAAAAAATGAGCCTAGAATCCCCCCCATCTCACACGGTTTGCATCTACAATGCAAACTATTGTCAATTATGTTTGATCTATTGATGCGGACCTAGATAGGTTCCATCAATGGAGAGAAGAGAGGAGACAATTCTATGCAGATGGATTGTCCTATAAAGAAATTAATGATCTTAAAATTACAAAACATGTCATGTGCCAACATTTTTTTAACCCCCAAACAAACCAACCAATTCCACCCACCAAAAAAAGAATTTGAATTTTATGGTGTAGGCACCCGTAGATAGCTGCACATTTTTGGGATAGATGGTGGATGGTATTTAAAAATCTACCACATGGAAATTATGAGGTGCCCCTATACTTTTTGAGAAAGTTATGGGTTGAGTTGGAGTTGGGTTTAAAACCCAATTATTTTCATATGAGGTCATTTCAAGGAGTTGGGTGTGGCATGCCTCAACATAGACTAGGAGCACATGTCGATCCTTAGCAATGTGCTATGATTGCTCCTATTGTTCCTCCTCCTCTTGGTGTTCTTGTTACATTTCAGTAGTAGATTATGTTATTGACATTAGGAGCATTGTGTTCACTTTCAGGACATCTCACTCATCAAACTATACACGTGGCAGCTGAAGTGGCCAATAGAGAGCATCGAGGCTTGGGCTATGGGAATACTTAGGCATCCACTTTAGGTGACCCACATGCATCTGGGACAGAGTCATATATGAATTTACTATATTTTGAGGATCATCCTACATAGGTATGTTCATCTTTTGAACTTAAATTTAATTTGTTTGAAATGTGAAAAATTCATGTAAATAATTTAACATCAAATTATATATATAATATAATATTAATTCAAGAAGTGTTTGGTGTAGATGTATGATCAGATGATGCCTAAAACTCAATATGATCGTGTCTATATGTCAATTTTTGTATATATAGACTCACCTTTTGGTCAAGTACTTGAACCAATATATTAAATAATTTTTGTGGATATATCTAATTTAATTTGAATTTGTACACATGTGTGAAATGATATATTATATCTAAATGCAGGGAGGTCATACAATACCTAATACTAACCAACCACAAGTTGTGGTGAGCGCTCCTGAGACATCATCAGCTCAGGTGCGTGCTTTTAACAATTTGTTAAGTTTAAATTAAATACACATCATATATATATATATATATATATATATATATATATATATATATATATATATATATATATATATATATATATATATTTGAGGTTTTAACAATTTGTTTGCTTTATATGAATATGCAAGATATAGTAGATAAGCATTTGGATCTTCTCAACTAACAGTTATGCTACCCATTAAACAAAATGTGCTAGTAGATTCACATGATCATATGGTAATTTATGCATACTAAAAATCATTTTTACTATATTTACTAGATATTTTAATTAAATTTATTTTTATCTAAAAGTTTATATTTTCAAGTTTAAATATGTTTAATTATATAAAAATTTCTAAATAACTTTAAATCTAATTTCAAGTTTCTTGTACTCTTTTACAGCATGATGCAAGTACATCTAGTCAACATGGAACAAAGAGGAGACTTGATATGACCGATCAGCCTGATAGTTAGAAGGTTTTAAATTTTATGGACTACAAATCTCTAGTTTTATTTAAATATATGTGATGGACTTGACATATACATTTTGAACATGTTATTTCATGGACCATTTCACATACTTTATATTGATTAATATTATCATGTTTTTGTTTATTTATATCAGTTGACTTTAATATGATGATTATATGTGCAATCAATTATGATCATTTTATGTTCATTTTGATGATTATATGCACTCATGTATGTATAGATATTTTATCTAATTTTCAAGTAATACATGCACTATATAAATTCTTATCTAGAAACAAATTTCATATATAATTTATCACATGGTTAGGTGACAAATTAAAACATTCCTTAAATAGTTTAGATCATATTCATAATAAACTAAGGGCAGGTAATTTTAACTATTTTCCAATTCTATCAAATATTTGAATCAATAAACAAAAATCTGTCTCCTTGTATGCACAAAATGTATAATCTATACAATTGAACAATTATATAAAATGTGGTAAATACAAGTCATGAAATGTATAATCTATAAAATTGGAACAAGATATTTAAAAAGTGACTAATAAGTTCATACATCGAAGAAACATATATAATGTATATTTTTTTAAAATTAATTATAGAGTGAACATTTACAAATTGTTGTAGGCGCATCATTTCACAATACAGTTCCCAGGAAACTGTAACAAATAGTCCACTAGAGACAACTTAAAAACAAAAAACTCAATCCGCTGAAAGCAGCTAAAAAGCCTAGGGTAAAAAGGAGCAAAAAGACTACATTGCAAAGTTAAAGAGGATCGGAGCAATTATCAGGAGCAGCATCTCTGAACATCTCAGTAAGAACTAGCAACCTTCCCTTGCGAATCTTCCACATTTTGAACAAGCACAAAGGAAAATACATCAACTAGATCCAGGAATCTGAACGTCCTCCACATCCTTGGCAGGTAACCTGGAGGAACTCTCGTCAGCATAAAGCTTGGCTTGGGTATCATTATGAGGGACATCACCATTAGCGCTATCCTGATTGGGATCAGTTGCGGGTTCATCATCCAGTTGCACCATCCCTATAGCTCTATCTAGGTTGTTGACATCCTTCTGGAGTACTTCCAGCACCCTGCGAAGACTTACAGATTCATCTTCATTTAGGTGGAGTGGTTGTCTACACGACCTTTGATCTCTGTTAACAGCCCTTGTTTCACACCTTATGTGGCGCAGCAAATTAGTTGGAGAGATCTCAATTTGAGCCGATACCTGTATACCAACATTGAGGAACATGAGTTTCTTGTGAAACTCAGTAAGTTCCCTCTTCATACCCATGAACTTATTTTAATTTCTCACTTTCCAAATATGCCACATGATTTCATTTGTTAGCCAAATCCAGATAAGTTTACAATCTTTACTGATCTTAAAACTAGGAAACATAATTTCTTTCCAAAGAATTTTACCATTATTATTCCAAACATTGATATTGTGAAAAAACAACCTCCAGATTTCCTAAGCATAAAAGCAATAAAAAAGGATATGCTTACAAGATTCTGGAACCCTACAGATGCTGCAAACTTCAAGATCACCGGAGTTATATTTAAAAGGAATTCTTTGCAAAATAACAAGCCACCTGAAGCAAGCCTTTTTAGGCTCTATGGATTTATGCCAAACCAGACCTAAATTTTTTTTCCAATCATCAATTCCCAGGGTTAAATCCCACCAAGAATTCACATGATTAAGAATAGATCTGCAATCAAGAAGTTCATTATAAATTTCCTTAGCTTTCACATTTTCAACCGTGGAGCCATCACACCAAACAATGTCAAGGGAAAGATCAAGAAGCTTTTAACCATCAATTGGGAAGGTTGCATTGCTACAAGCCTCCCGAATCATAGAATAAGTCCTAACATTGGAAGCAGGGAGGTAAAAACCAACCCTTAAGACATTCCAGGTTTTCAAACAACCATTAGTAAGAATATGGTCAAATGTCTTGATACATTTGTTGTTCCAACTTTTCGCCGAGCACCCTTGAAGGAGGGTGAGGGGTTTGTTGCAATGTTCCAGATTCCACCATAAGGATTTGAAGGGTTGACAAGAATGATTACTTTTAAGCCTTATATTACAAGTTTTAAGTTGGGCTTTGTGTTTTATTAACTCCCAAGCCTTCCAAATACTCCTAAAAATAGAGGACCCAGCCGGAACCATAGAGTGATTATTGAGGAGGATATCACTTAGGGGCAGCCCCTTCCATGCTTTGGCCTACTTGGGAACTGTCATTTGAATGTTTCTTCTAACAAGGACTTTCCACGGTTCATGGCCACTCAGGGATTTAAGAACCCATTTAGTTGCCAAGGAAATTCCTTGAAGTTTTAGATCTTTCAATCCAATGCTCCCTTGGAGCTTCCCAAGGTAGCACCACTCCCACTTCATCGCATGCCTCTTCCTCCTGCCTTTCCCATTAGACCAAAGAAAATCCCTAATTCTTTTTTGTATTTCATTAATTTGGTAACTATATAATGTATATTGATGTTTAATACAACTATATAACATGATGAAACATATATGTGCATGTATATACAATTAAAGCTTGTGAAATTTTAGCTCAAGACCACAAATGGATATTTACATAGTCTCTTGATAAAATAATTTTACTGTGACAATCACATGGTAGACCAACTTGATGAGAACCTACAAAAATAATTAATGTAAGTAAAGTAACTATAGATTTTATGAGTCATTTAAGTAAATAATTCATGTGAGAAAGAACAATATATAGTAAAAGTTAGAAAATTGGATCTTATAAATTCCATACAAATTCAAATGATGTTTTCCATAGGATGGATTAAGGGGACCTAAGAGGATATAGCTTAAGGGGGGTCCTAAGAGAATGCCTTAAGGGGAGTTAAGAGGATGGCTTAAGGGGATGCAAGAGGGTGGATTAAGGGGAGTTTATAGAATGACTTAAAGGGATGTAAGAGGGTGGATTAAGGGGAGTTGATAGAATGACTTAAAGGGATGTAAGAGGGTGGATTAAGGGGATGAATGTCATGAACCCTAGGATATGGATTAACAGGTCCTAAGAGGATGGCTTAAGGGGAATGATGAGAGTGACTCAAGGGATGCAAGATTGTGGATTAAGGGTATGTAAGAGGATATAACTTAAGGTTCCTTTAAGAGGATGGCTTAAGGGGATGCAAGAGGGTGAATTAAGGGGAGTTGATAGAATGACTTGAAGGGATGTAAGAGGGTAGATTAAGGGGAGTTGATAGAATGACTTAAAGGGATGTAAGAGGGTGGATTAAGGGGATACATGTCATGAACCCTAAGATATGGCTTAACGGGTCCTAAGAGGATGGCTTAAGGGGAATTATGAGAGTTACTTAAGGGATGCAAGATTATGGATTAAGGGTATGTAAGAGGATATGACTTAAGGGTCCTTTAAGAGGATGGCTTAAGGGGATGCAAGAGGGTTGATTAAGGAGAGTTGATAGAATGACTTGAAGGGATGTAAGAGGGTGGATAAAGGGGAATTGATAGAATGACTTAAAGGGATGTAATAGGGTGGATTAAGGGGATGCATGTCATGAACCTTAGGATATGGCTTAACAGGTTCTAAGAGGATGGATTAAGGGGAATTATGAGAGTGACTTAAGGGATGCAAGATTTTGGATTAAGGGGATGTAAGAGGATATGACTTAAGGGTCCTTTAAGAGGATGGATTAAGGGGATGAAAGATGTTGGATTAAGGGGAGTTGATGGAATGACTTGAAGGGATGTAAGAGGATGGATTAAGGGGAGTTGATAGAATGACTTAAAGGGATGTAAGAGGATGGATTAAGGGGAGTTGAGAGAAAGACTTAAAACCCTAAACCGTAGGACCTAAATCCTAGGAGATGAACCCTAAACCCTTAAAAACTATATAGATTTGTTATTCTAAGCATCTTATGAACCCTAGAAACCCTAAATCCTAAATCATATGATCTAAAGACTAGGATATGAACCCTAAACCATTAACCCATATAGATTTGTTATTCTAAGCATCACATGAACCCTAAACCCTTAAAACCCATATATATTTATTATTCTAAGCATCTCATGAACCCTAGAAACCCTAAACCCTAAACCACATGACCTAAAGACTAGGAGATGAACCCTAAACCATTAACCCATTTATATTTTTTATTCTAAGCATCTCATGAACCCTAGAAACCCTAAACCATATGACCTACAGACTAGGAGATGAACCCTAAACCATTAACCCATATAGATTTGTTATTCTAAGCATCTCATGAACCCTAGAGAGACTTAAAGGGATGCAAGTGGATAGATTAAGGGTAGATATATGAGGAAATGGATTAAGGGGTCCTAAGAGAATGGATTAAGGGGTGTTGAGAGAGTGACTTGAGGGGATGCAAGTGGATGGATTAAGGGTAGATATACAAGGATATGGATTAATGGGTCCTAAGAGGATGGCTTAAGGGGTGTTGAGAGAGACTTAATGGGATGAAAATGGATGGATTAAGGGTAGATATATGAGGATATGGATTAAGGGGTCCTAAGAGGATGGATTAAGGGGTGTTGAGAGAGTGACTTAATGGGATGCAAGTGGATGGATTAAGGGTAGATATACGAGGATATGGATTAAGGGGTCTTAAGAGGACGGCTTAAGGGGTGTTGAGAGAGTGACTTAAGGGGATGCAAGTGGATGGATTAAGTGTTAGAAAACCAAGATCACCTGCATGCAAGATGGATACCTGTCACATGCAAAAGATATGAAGAACCGAAAAAGATGTTCTCTGTAAACCTCTTAGTAAAAATGCATTAAGAGAATCGATTATTACAAAGTGATCAATCCTTATGAAGGAGATCAAGAAACCCTAAAAGGGAAACCCTAAATGAAACCCTAGTGTGCACACTTAATAATTAATAATTAATTAATTAATGTGCCTAAGTTTAGCTTAAGTAATAAAGAGGAATAAGTGACTTAATTAATTAATCAATGTGATGTAATTAATTAAGCATAATAACTTATTACTCTAACACCCCCCCTTAAGATGAACTTAGGAAGAAGCTAAAACACTAGAATAAGATGTATGAAAGCAAAGATGGGTCCCAGCAACTAGGCCTGATCAGGTACCCATTTACAAATGCAATATGAGGTAGAGAAGGAAAAACCCAGTGGGACAAAACCCCCCTACAATGTGATAACATGCTGCAAAGAAGCACTGGAAGAACTCTGTAGAGTAACACTGGAACCACAATCTGACAAGCAAGGAAAGATATCTCTGTCTACAACTGAAACCAAAACTGGAATCAAAATACTATGACAGTAGACCCGATGCCACGGAACGCTTGAAAACTCCAAACGGGAACAAACCTAGAATCTATGAAGTAGCAAGCAATTATTGAATGATGTATTACTGAAAACGAGGTGCAAAGATGCAAGATGCACTCTCCCAGCTGCCAAAACATCCAAGTAATCGCCAAACAACCCATCGGGCCAAATTTTGACTAACTGATAAACCTGGGATAGATACAAAAAAATTGCATGGACAGCAACATAGAGCTCCTTAATACCTTTCCAACGCCACAAACGAGGCAAAAATTGGACATCGTGGCAAAAAGTTATGAGCTCGGAAGTCCAAAAACAACATCTAACTTCAAACAGAAATAAATTTAGTAAAAAAGAAAAATATTGTAAAATAAACTACACTATTGGAAAGTGCTCGGAACCAGCTTTCCGGCGATATCTCGTTTGCCCAATTTTGATACCGTATGCCCAAGTTATGGCCAAAAGAAAAAAAACTGCTCTTTTAGAAAAAAACTAGGGTTAGGAGGGCAAAGAGGGCCGGCCGTATGGATGACGTCATCATGACGTCATGCTGACGTCAGAAAACACCAAACATAAATTTGACAGCCATCTGGTCCTCGCCGCAAAAAAATAGTTCCCCTGCAAAAAGAAAAATTTTGGGCCCCTGGTCCTATGGGCGACCAAGGGCTGGCGGGCTGCAGGGCTTTAGGGGGGGGTGGAGCCCCTGGTTCTTCATACGATCTAGCGCTATTGCAGAGGGAGCTGGCCGGGGGCAAAGCTGGGACCTGGTCGCCCATAAGACCACGACCAGCAGAGATATCCGCGGGGGTGCTGAAGGCCGGCGGAGCAAGGTGGTGGCGCTGGCGTGAAGTGCGGGCGGCGGTGGCGGATGGGTGGCCGCCCGGTGGCCGCCGGGCGGTGGTGTTTTTTTGAACTGATAGCGCTGCACGGACCCCAAAAAACCTTTTTTTTTGAATTTTTTTTGAAATCCACGCCTCAATCTGCGTGCTGGGAGGCCGTACGGCCTCCCAGACAATTTTTTTTTGCCTTCTCGACCAACTTGCACCAAAATAGACAAATTTTATATGAAAATGGGGGTTTTTGGGCATTACGGACTCAATGGCGAGGTCTGTTTTGTCCCAAAATGCGCAAAAAATTAGACTACCCCTAGATTCAATCAAAAAATTGCCTGTAGAAACCCTTGAACTTGAAACTCACAGAGAGGCCATATCTTCAGATCACGAACAAGCAGCTACAGGTCTGGAGCTCTGATACCATGTTAGAAAACCAAGATCACCTGCATGCAAGATGGATACCTGTCACATGCAAAAGATATGAAGAACCGAAAAATATGTTCTCTGTAAACCTCTTAGTAAAAATGCATTAAGAGAATCGATTATTACAAAGTGATCAATCCTTATGAAGGAGATCAAGAAACCCTAAAAGGGAAACCCTAAATAAAACCCTAGTGTGCACACTTAATAATTAATAATTAATTAATTAATGTTCCTAAGTTTAGCTTAAGTAATAAAGAGGAATAAGTGACTTAATTAATTAATCAATGTGATGTAATTAATTAAGCATAATAACTTATTACTCTAACATTAAGGGTAGATATATGAGGTATGGATTAAGGGGTCCTAAGAGGATGGCTTAAGGGGTGTTGAGAGAGTGACTTAAGGGGATGAAAGTGGATGGATTAAGGGTAGATATATGAGGATATGGATTAAGGGGTCCTAAGAGGATGGCTTAAGGGGTGTTGAGAGAGTGACTTAAGGGGATGCAAGAGGATGGATTAAGGGTAGATATACGAGGATATGGATTAAGGGGTCCTAATAGAATGGCTTAAGGGGAATTAATAGAGAGACTTAAGGGGATGCAAGAGGATGGATTAATGGTAGATAAGAGGATGGCTTAAGGGGTTTTAAGAGAATGGCTTAAGGGGATATGAAATCAATTATAATTTTTTTTATAAAATGACAACGAATTAAATTTAGTTTTATATTTATACTATCAATTAAATGTATCTAGAACTATATATAGTTACCTCTCTCTAGATTCAAATTCCATTATAATATATGTGCATCTCCTCTCTTTTTTGTAAAGCATCTAGTTTTGGGAGACCTAAAACAAAAAATTATATAAAACTTTAATTAGGAAATGACTAAAGACAAATATATATATATATATATCAATTAAATATATATACAACTATATACTTACCAATATGTGTTTACTTCGTTGTACCATCTACATCCTCTCTTATTTGTAATGCATCTATGATTGTCTCATGATCATGCATTGAAAGTGTCCATAAAAAATTATTAGCGGGCCTCCCTTGATATCTAACTAGTTTTATATCGGATGCCAAAATCAAATGTGAATAATGTATAATCTTCTTGTGTCTTTCATAATCTTAAAATGCAGGCAAGCCATTCTTTCTTATCAAATATTTTTGAATCCAAGTGCCAAAAACAACCACTGAACCAGTTGGATACTCAAAGTTGTCATCATCCACTCTAGGATGTACCAACTTATGTTTTCTCTCAACACATCCAGCCAACCAATACTCTGTCTCATCTTCATTCCCCTCAGGTGCAACAACAACATACACATGTCCTGCAAAAATAAATAAAAAATTCAATAAAGAGTGACTTATATTTAATTCACATATAAACATGCATACATATAAAATTCAACTCAATAAATAATGTACCTTCTAGTACAAGATCCAAAACACAATCATAATCATCTGATGCAAACACTTGATTATCTTCAATTGTCATTCCATGTTGAACATGTGTCGATGTAGGTTTTAAGTCTCTTTGTTGCCATTGTTTGACCCATTCCGTATTTTCACATGCCTCCCAATCACTTGCAATATAAAATTGACAAAATCATGCCAACTTCCTTGTCCATATTGTCCATGTGTTTGCATTCAAACTCTTAAATGAATGCCATTTTGCAAATCCATTAATTGTTTCGCAATTGTGTAGAGAAAAAATATCATTTTCTTCAACTAGTCAAAAGAAGCGTCGAATTATTGAGCTCTCACTTGTTCTTGTAGATAATTTGGTATTGCACCAATCTACGATTGCACGCGCATCTCTAAATTTTGCAACATCCTCAAATTTTAGTTGCTGTCTAGCAAGAGCTCTTTTCACACATGCACTTGCTCCATCGTGTTCTCCCTTACCATGACTAGCTTCAAAAAAACTCCATATGTGGTGGATATTATTTTCCTTATGAACTCTACATAACCAATAAAAAATTCTAGAATTTTTGAAGTGACCCGTGCAATTATCCAACCATATGAGATGTTCTAGCATTTGAATTCCACTCTTTTAAATTTTTATAAAATATATCAAAACAATATTGAACAAATTCAGATGAATGTAATCGATTGTCACTTACATAAAAATGGTACTCTCTCAAAAAAATTATATTATCTTCTCTACTATCATATGCATGTCTATAAACAAAATGAACAAATATAGCTACTTGCACTGAATTATAATAATGTGATTATATTTCTTCTTGTGGAGCAAGAGTATAATTTTCAAAAAAATCAACAATTGACAATATAGTTCCAATTGGGAATGTGTTTTTACACAAATGAAATTGATTATCAAGCCAATAAGCATACTAAGAGTGTTGAACATATTTAGGTACAATCTTATCTTTAAATTCTTTAATAAATGCATGCACACTAAATTTTTCCACAATTAGCTCACAAGGTTTTCCAAATTTTCCATCTTTTAAAGAATACTCAACATTTTTAATTTTTTTTACATCCATTAATTGTTCTCCAAATTCATCTAAACTAATTTCATGCATATATTCTCCTAATAATGAAAATTTACATCTATCAAATTCTCCAGAAATACATGCTTTTAAATAAAATAAGTTTCCATTAAAGGGTTCACAAAATAAACCTGCTATAAAATCTTTGATTCTTTCAGGTGGCATATCAATACCACAAATGTCCTGCATAATTTGGTTAACATGCAAAATGCATCATATATATCGAAAAGTATCATAATAATAATGAAATTGTACATGAGTCTTACAACAACAATAGATTTGTTGCTTATTAATTCTAACATACCAAGGTTTACACTTTTCGAATGATCTTTGACTTATGTTAATATTCAATTGTAAGATTGAAGCATCTAATTTTTTTTTATATAATTCAATTTGAGTCATATCTAAGAGATGCTTTGGATGAGGTTCACAAATTTTGGAACCCACCCTTAATTTTAAGACATCTCTAATGTTAAGTGATACTCTTGTATTATCATGCCAAAATTTATCAATTAAAGATTTAATTTCATTAGCTAATTTCACGTCTAATCTTGGGAGTCTACCACTAAAACTCCAACATTGATTAATTGGATCCTTTTCAATACTTTCTCTTCTTTTAGCAACTCTTATCAAAGTTTTAGGATTTACTTTTATACATTTACTAATCTTACTTAACATTCTTTTATTTAGCAGAATATAATGCCAGAAGATGATTTAGCAGAAGGTAATGTTTAGATAGTTGTTGAAAATCAAAGTGTAAACATTTATCTATGTTATGGAAGAATAGTGGGTTCACAGAAAAACAAAATTTTGAATGATAATGTAAATGTAAATGAACCGACAATGTTATTTGGTCAACAGTATAAGATTTTGCTTGAAGGGTTGTTGAATATGCTTTTTGTTCGATGGTGTATGGCTTTTCATTGACTGTCATAGAAAGCTTTTGATATCGGTTGACAGATGCTGTACCAAACATGAATGGGCTTTAAATATTGAGGAAGAATAGAATGAGCAACAAGATTTTTGGTATATGGTAAAGATGGAGGTTGGTCTTTGTGGTAATAGGGGGATATTAGATTTGCAATTAGAAAATATTGCAATTTTAAAATGTCAATGTTAAATCTATGATGAAGCTTTTTGTAGAAAAGCTTGCAAGATAATATTTAAGAATAATTGAACTTTTATGGGTTTTACACTCAAATTATGTAATTTTTTCTTTCAGGGCAATAACCATAGGTTTTCTTCCAAATTCTTTCCTTACCGGTATGCCCTTTGAATCTGGGATATGTAAATTATAAATATAAATAATATATTATAGTGGCTTGTCCGCTTTTGCTTTAAAAACATTCTTTTATTTGAAGTTGCTTTATCAACTAGAGCAGTTGTTATTGCATGACAAGTTGCATTCTTATCGTTAGATTGACTTTTCTTACCTATAAAATCAATAGCATTAGCAACACTAGATATGAATTGTTCTACTGAATCATCTTTCTTTTTTGGTTTTACAAAAATACCTAATATTTTCATCACTTTTATCTTTTTCAACATTCTCATCAATTGCACCATGAGTTGAGATTGGAATCCTAATTTATTTCTATAAAAAAAAAAATTATATATTCTATTTCCATAAGTTCTAATTTGTCTCCAAGAAACTTTACCATGAAGGTTATCTAGCACATCTTTTTCAATTGTAAAAAAAACATTTTCACCTTCATCCATACAAGGGGTTTCATTTTCATTCACACAAGGGGTTTCATTTTCATTTTCAAATGTAAAAGGGATTTCATTCCCATTTTCATCAATATGAGGGATTTCATTCTCGTAAGATATAACTTCATCATTTTTTTGTTTTTGCATTGTTTCAACCCTAGAATTATTGATATCATCAATGGTGTATCCAACTTCATCTAAACAAGCAAGATCAATATTATCAAGACTTGGGTTTGAAAACATACCTAGATAGATTGTTTGAATAGGTGCATTTTCCATAACATTGGGAGGTGGATTTGAAGACATACCCAAAGTTGTTTGCATATGTACTATTTTTCATATCATTCAAAGTTGAAGTTGAAGGCATAGTTGGGTTTGTCTCCATAATTGCATTTTCTTCCATATTCACCATCTCCACATTTGAATCATCTACATTCATTTCATCATTCATGGCTTCCTCTTCAACATTCATGGAACTAGATGCTTCCAAATTTTTCATTTGATGAATCCTTTCTCTTCTATCCCTTTGTCTTTTTGCCTCCATTTATTTGTTTGCTTGAATTTCTTTGAGTGTCATTAACTTTCTACTTTTTTTTCTTTGTCTTTGCTTTAATCCCATGGTTACAAACCCTCTTTGATGACAAAAAAAATGATTCAAGTAACCTATTTTCAAATTTCCACCTCCTTCAAATTTTCAAATAAAAATATGTAGTATGAAGATCATTTCTTGTATAAACTTTGAAGTACAAAAACATCATGAATACATCCAAAAGTTCTCTTTTTCCAAATCTTCTTGTAAAATGTTCTTGTACTTGATTCCACTTCAGAAAAATTTAACCTGCACTTGTCTCTTCTAACAATTTGAATAGAATATGCCTTGCACAAAACAAATTTGTAATAAAAAATGAGGAAAATGGCACTTTTGGATCGTATTGCAGAAAAGGAATGTTGTAGAAAAACATGTTTTATTAGTATATTCCAAATTAGGAAAAAATGACTATATAAGAAATGCGTACGCGTTATAAAATGCATACACATTCTATTTTAGGAACACGTACGCGTTATATAATGAATACACATTACCTTTACCCAACGGCTAAATAGATAATGTGTATGCGTTATGAAACATATATGCGTTTCATTTAAATAATGTGTACATGTTTTATTAACGTGTACGTGTTATTTAAAAATTGAATTCCCAACCCACATGTAGCCTTGGTTTTAGGCTCAGGAAAGGCTTGGCAATCCGAGCCTTAGCCTTTGACCTGCAACTAAAAAACTAAGGCTGGATTTAAGAAGAATGTCCAACTTTGGCACTATGGCTGATGGACATTTTTCTGAATCAATCTATAAAATTAAAACCCATTAGAGAACACGATGTCTAGTTTCCGAATATATAATTTTTATTAAGATTGGATTATGTTTGTTATTTTTAATTAATTTATAAGCAAACTAGTCCTTAAACTTGAAATATTAGGCTTTTTTTGTTTTTAATAACTTTTTTTTGGTTAAGTTTTTTGTAAAATATATGTATATATATGGCATCAATATTTAGACAATTCTCTACACAATGAAAGAAAAAAAATTCAAAAAATCTTTAGTTTAGGTCCAATTATGTTGTTCATACACATTGATTTTTAAAAACAACAATTAAGGCCAATAAAAATTCAATAAAAAAAAATATTCAACAAAAAATTACAACAAAAAAATCCTCATCAATCTTCATGTTGTTAGCTCTCTTTCCCAAAAATTAATTAGAAAATAATTTTATTTAAGTCAAAAAGTGGTGTCCATACATGTGCATGGTATGGTTAAAAAATAGGGACTTTAAAAAGTGGTTTTTATAGATCCCTATCAAAATTTAATTTCTATAACCTAGGTATTTGAATAATTTACATATTTAGAAACTAGATTCAAAATGCTAAATTTCATATTACTGACTTTTTTTAAGATTCATTGTGTAAGTGCCTCAAATTTTCAATCCAAGTGTCACAAATTTTGAAAAATAACAAAAACACTTCCACTTTTTGAGTTTTTTGTGGACCCAACTTCTTGCATCAACCCAATAGAGACAAAGAAATTTATGTCTCCTGAGAACCTTTCCAACACACTCTTAGATATTCTTACTCTTTCATTCATCCTCATCTGAAACATTCCAAAGAATGTCGCAAGAGCATAATCTTGAGCATCCAAACCACCAAGATTTCTCATATGATTTGTTATTTGATGTGCAATTGGTTATGTACTTGTCCACTCCACTTTCCCAATTACCGAAACTTCCTTCATGAAGTAGAAAAGAAAACAAATTATCAAAGTACCATACCTAAATGTATGCTTTTTAATCTTTTTTATTTCTTTCAGGTTCATCAAATATTGTGGGAGTAACTCACAAAGGTCATAATCAACACCATTTTCAATCATGTTATGTGTAATGTGAACGACAATGACAAAGATTGTATAGTCTTATTTGGTTGACATATTTTGTGTCCAATAAGCATTGTAGCTTATCAGATAGCTAGATTCATAATTGTGTTCAAGGTGAATTCCTTTTCTTGAAGAGTAGCACCTATCTTCTCCATTAAGTCCTTGACCTTGATAGTTTTTCGTTCTAGAACTAGTTCGAAGGACCACAAACTAGTTACATCCCTCATAGATTCCTTGGTTATTGAGTACTTGCCATCAATCCAAATGGATTCATCATGAATTCTGCTTAATACCATTTTGATTTACTTTTAACTTCAAACAATTGAAAACTTCTACCACACATCCAATTTCCTTTCATTTAGGTTTTTCTATTTTGGTTTTATGGTATCATCATTTCCTTCCAATTATCCTATCCATAGAACACATAATTCGGTATTGGAAATTTCTTCTATTTTCCCATGAATGTATGCATTGATATCCTCAGTTGATAAAACTCCAAAGGGAGTGTAAGAAAATGCACTTGTCAAATCTTCCAATAGAACTTTACAAGAATGCCTCTTTAGTTCAAGTGTGGTCTCTTTGAGACATTTACAAACCTTCGGTCCTTCCATTTCATCTAAAAAAATTTCAACTAAAAATTCAATAAAACTTTGAGTACGTAGAATACCTCTTAAACTTGCTCAACAAAAATTAGGGTTTTGATGATCTTCTACCAAGAGACGTGTCGAATCCTTCCACTTCTTCTTCACCTTACTTCTCCTTTGCATGCATATAATGAAATGAATTTATCTTCCCAAGCACGCTTTTAACTCCTTGATTTGACCCATTTCAACAATAAATGATTTAGATAAAAATTTGGTAAACTTCAAAACCTTGTATGCACAATCAACTTCCAAAAGCTTTGCAAACTTCCACATTAAAATATTTTCTCCTGCAATTTTCACCAATAGATCCACAATATTCCTCTTCATCTCATCTCTTCATGTCAAGCCATGAAACATCATATCGTCAAGATGGCTATATGATTTTTAGTAAATCTCCCCCTAAGCCATAGCTCTAGGTTTAGTTACCAAAGATAGGTATAGATTCTCCCTTTTCCTTTGTTTCTTCTTTTTTTCTCCATACTTTTTCCATTTCCTTCTCCACTTCATTCAGATCAACTTTCTTGACTAGTTCATTTTTCTTTGTAGGCTCATTCTTTCTTATGTTCATATTTTTGCAAAGTTTTGCAATATGTCCAAGTTTGTTGCAATTGTAACATACAATTTTTTCTAACCAATCTGACCTCCATTCAATCTTGTTCTACACTGGTTAGCCTTATGTCCAAATACATTGCATGTATAATAGTAGTCATTGAAGGATTGAACCATTCTAACAGTATTAAATCTATTTGAATCATCTAAATTTTTGCACTCAACAACTCTATGTCCAAATCTCTTGCATGCAAAACATTGTCCAGAAAAGGGTCTAGCATTTTGATTCATTCTACCTCTATATTTTATAGCCTTGTGTCCAAATTTATTGAATGAAAAGAAAACAACATTAAAAGATGAGTACTTTTAAACATTTTGTTGTCTAATGGGGGGTCTTCCATCATTGCTTCTCTTATTTTGGAACTTGCCATAGCTCCTCTTTCCTTCAATTTTTCTAGATTCACTTATCTTCTTTGTATTAGATGGTTGATCTGCTTTAGATCTTTCTCCTCTTTCAAGTCTGAAACCACCTTTATCTTTAGATGCTTTCTATCCAATAATTAACTCATCAAGTATTGTAGAACTTGTCTTAAATTTTTCCTCATGAAGTCTTGCTTTCTCCAAATCTTCTCTTAGATTTACCACTTTTTGTTCAAGTCTAGTGCATTCATCAGTCTTCTTTGTATCACTGCATTCAAACAATCCTCAATTTTCTTCTTTTCTTCCACTTGTATTTTCAATCTGGTGATGTCTTCATTTGATTTCTTTAGTTGTTCATTAACTTCTCTATGTCTTTCTCTAAATTTCTTGATCTCCTCTCTCAGCTTCTTGATGCATTTTTTTGCCTCTTTTAGATTTTCCTTCAGATCTCCATTCTCATTTTCAATTTTGTTAAGACCTTCAAGTGCAGCTTTGTTTTCTTCATCCTTCTCTAGCATACAATCTTCTTTTGTATATTCAATTGCATAAATTTCTTCCGAAGGAGTTGGGTACTTCCTATCAGCATATGTTCAACCTCCAAGATCTTCCCAAAGTGGTCAAGCTCTTTCCAGGGAACCAAGCTCTGATACCAATTATTGAACACCCAGAATATTGAGAGGGGAGGTGAATCAATTTCCCCTAAACCAATTAAACACAACCCATACAATTAACTGAATAGAAATAACTGTAATGAAGAATGAAAGAATGAATACAACCACAGAATCTCATGACACATGAACACCAATATTTTTATGTGGAAAACCCAAAAAGGGAAAAACCACGATGAGGGTTAGCTCATAATATGTATTATATCTAGATATAAGATATTACAAAAGACTCATTGCTAGGATGCACTATCCAAAAAGAGCTCATAGACCATTGAGTAAGAAAAAATAAGGGTTGGCAATATGACCTATTTGAACTGATA
>VDFB02043235.1:0-13442 GCA_007258455.2 Sequoia sempervirens
AAGGAGTGCGGCGTGACGTGAGAACCCACTAACAAATCTCCTGTAAAATGCACACAACCCAATGAAACCTCTGAGCTGCGTAAGGTTCTCAGGCACCGGCCACTCAACTATAGCTCGGACCTTTTCGGGGTCCATACTCACTCCCTTGGCACTGATGATATGCCCCAAATACAACAACTCCTCCATACCGAGCTCACATTTGGATTCCTTAGCATAGAATGACTCATCTGCCAAGATACCCAAAACTGCATCTAAGTGAGTCAGATGCTCCGCCCATGACCTGCTATAAACCAGAATGTCGTCAAAGAAGACTAACACAAATCTCCTCAACTGAGAACTGAAAACCCTGTTCATAGTCGCTTGAAAGGTGGCAGGTGCATTGGTTAACCCAAAGGGCATAACCAAGAACTCAAAGTGACCGCAATGACACCTGAAAGCGGTTTTCTCAATATCCTGCTCCCTCATCTGAATCTGGTGGTACCCTGATCTCAAATCAATCTTCGTAAAGAAGACAGCTCCGTGCAACTCATCAATCAGCTCATCAATGCGTGGAATAGGGTACCTGTTCTTAATTGTTCTTTTGTTGAGTTGTCGGTAGTCAATGCACATCCGAAGTGATCCATCTTTCTTCTTCACCAATACAACTGATGAAGCAAAAGGTGACTTGCTAGGTCTGATATGCCCCATAGCTAACAACTCGTTGATGGTCTTCTCTATCTCATCCTTGAGTCGTTTCGGATGTCTGTAGGGAGTGATCATAACGGGCTTTGCGCCCTCCTCCAACTCAATGATATGCTCTGTGCCTCTATCTGGAGGTCTACCAGGTGGAATGTCGCTAAACACTTTGGAGTGTTTAGTCCTCAATATCTGAATGTCAGGGTGGTACTCACCCTTCTGCTGCTCCTGCTGAGCTGGCATCAACATGCACTCTGCCGCCCAGTCAACCATGTCATGACGAATGAGCCTCTCCATCCGTCTGAACGAAACCATCCTCAGATTACTGTCTCGAATAGCCTTGATGACATGTGGTCTCCCATCAACCTTAAATTTCATCTCCATGTCACGCAAATTGAGTGTGAACTCACCCAAATCGTGCAACCATGCCATCCCTAACACCACATTAGTATCTCCCATGTTAACAACATAGAATTCAGTCTTGAATTCATAGTTGTTCAGTCTCATCGGAAGATCAGTAATCTTTCGGTCACATCTGAGAGTATATCCATCAGCCACCTTGACTCGAATACCCTCGAATGCCTCTGTCTGGATGCCACACCTCTCCACCAAACGTGCATCAATGAAATTGTGTGTAGCACCAGTATCCAATAATGTGATCACCTTCTGACCTGCTAGGAGCCCGCGAAGTCTAAACGAACCATCTCTCTGAAGGCTAGTCAAATGGACTTCCTGTAGCTTCCTTCCACCTTCGTGTTCACCCTCATTTTCGGACCTGTCATCATCTGAAGGCTCGGAATCAGCTTGCTGGTCTGACAGATCAGATTGCTCTTCGCCCTCATAAAACCATTCCATCTGATTATTTTTGACCTTAGGACGAAGTGGGCATATATGTTTTTCATCGTAGGGTGCCTTGCACCAGAAACACAACTTTTTCTTTCTCAATTCGTTCAATGTTTCTCGGTCAAAGGGTGGTGCATTCTGTCTCTTAGGATCCGGTTGATCCTTTCTCCTGTCAAAGGGCCTATTCCTATCATTATTCCTGTCAAAAGGCCTATTAGGCCTCGTGTAGGGTGTTGAACCCGAATTGAACTTGCTGCGAGGTGTTGCAAGCTCCATGCTTCGCGCCTTCCTCATGGCCTCCTGAAGTGTAGGAGGGTCAAAAGCCTTGACCCAACCTCTCATAGGTTCTATCAAACCCTCAACAAAGAGTATAATGAGTCTCCGTTCTGAAATCCCTGTCACCATAACGGCAACTCTCTGAAACTCACCAATATAAGAATCCAAACTACCTGTGTGCCTGAGCTAAGCTAGCTCCCTGAAATAAAGTTCCGGATCCTTCTTATCAAAGCGCTCTATGAGCCTGCTGGTGAAGTCCTGGTAAGTATTAACTGCATGATGGCCGAGCGTATACATGCCGTGGTGCCACCAATCATGCGCTATTCCATCAAGATGCAAAGTAGCAAACTTAATGGCCTCGTCCTCCTGCATAGGCCTCAGTGATAAGTAGTTGTCCAATTTCTGGACCCAAGACCTCGCTGATGTCTTATCAGACCCATCAAAATATGGCAAGGTAATCTTGCTAACAACATACTACAAGTCCCTGTTCACCTGTAGCTGTGGCTGCTGATGCTGAGGGGGTCTACAGTCAAATCTGCCTCCTCCTCTGGGTTTATGAACATCCATAAACTCGTGAAACGATAATGCCTGCCGGATCTCAGGTGCTAGTGACATGTACTCACCATGAAACCTCGTCACATCTGCCACTGTCATGCCATTATGTGGCTGAAACTCCTAATGCTGCCCCTGATGCTCTGCCCCCGGAGTCTGAGGTGGAGTCTCTCTAGGTAAGAAAGTAGGCTGACCTGGCCTACGCTCCTGATAGATCGGTGACGGCTGTCGTGGTACCGATGCCAAAGGCTGATCTACCGGTGCAGTCCCGCTCATCTATCCAATCTGTATATAATGTGGCTGTGTGGGCGTATACTGCCTAATAGTGCCCATCAACTGAGACATCATATCCATCATATTATCATGCCTACGTCTGAACTCCTCATCGGTAATGTCGCCCTCTGCATGTGCTTTCCCTGTATCCCTGACTGTCTCTGCAGGAATCTCTCGATCTGCCATTAGGGTTGCAACACTGTTTTCACTGCTGCTGGAGCTAGATCTGTGAATGCCTAATATCCCTCACAATGTCTCAACTTCAGGAATTGGAGGACCTGTCCAATCCTCGGTTTTGCCTGTCCCTACACCTTTAATATAATGAATAGTGTCTCTGCTCATGAAAAAGCAACCAAAAAGCACACTGTATTCTGAAAAAGCACAGGATGGCAGGAAATCTGTGCTCTGATACCACTGTAAGAACCCTGGTGGTTCTCAACCCCGAAGCCCTACTGAAATGCTGAGTTTTGGAAATTTTTGTGTATTTTGTATTTTTTTGAGTTTTTTGAGGTTTTTAGACAAAAAGGAGAAAGCTGCGATTTCTTCTAAAAATGCTAATAAATTCGAAATAAATTCTAAAATCAAAGAATAAGCTCAAAAGTGTTCAGAGAACATAGGCGCATCTATTTATTATCATTCCAGAGCTTTTACAATGCAAATAGGGTAAACAAATGTATATAGAATATGATTTTATTCAAAAACCTAATTTTGCTTGCCAGGCGCCAAAAGAACAGAGAAGGAATGGTACGGCTATAATAATGAATGATTCTCTGGCCTCTGAAATCGTTGCCAAGCCTCCAGATATCCAGGGCGCTATGAAACCCTCTGCCAAAGACTGAATAATGAATGCATTTCTCCTGAGAGGAAGGTACGGCCTTGAAGGTACAGAAAAAGTACGGCCTGCTGCAACAGCAAATAAGAATATGGTACGGCTCAAGGAAATGAATGCCAGATCTCTGAAAAAGATATCTCTGATGGGACGCCTCAACTGCCAGATGAATAATCTCTGCTAACTTTGAATGAATAACTCAATGATCTCAAACTGTAACTTCTGAATGAAGTCACCAAGATGCAAGCTTCAACTGGTATTTCACAGCCTCAGTCTGCCAAATTCCTGAAGAGGGATCGTTCTCCAGAAACGCTGCGTCTGCCAGAAACCCTAGGGTTTGCAAACTCCAATGCTCAGAGCAAATAAGACAAAAGTTGAATAACATAACATAATGGTTTGATTTTGTCTTTCCTGAATATATACTTCTCTTGAAAAAAATTGACCCACAGCGCTTTTTAATAATCATTTAATAAAATGATTAATTAATGCGCTTTAAACTTAGGAGAAAAACATTTAATAATTGGCGCCTCATTAATGAATAATAAATATCCATTATATCAAATATTAACTACTTATTATAAAGTATAATAAATACTTTATAATATGCCAAATTAATTAAATATTTAAATACTTTAATAAAGTGACTTTAGAATAAAGTCAAAATATTAAATATTCGATAATCATTAATTACTCCTTATTTCTCCATCTGACCATCCAATCGAAGAACTGGGTCGACTCTGAGCTGAATAGTTGAACCAGGTGCCTTGCCCAAAATAGCAGCTTCCGCCTGACCTAACTTTCTAAAAATAGAAAGTTTCTGAAAATCCACTCTGGAAGATTCTGCGAAGGCCCAACCTGAAACAACTACAATACTGGAGCTACCAAACACTGAGTAACTGCCTCAGATGATCCTCTACACACATCTGTCAGCCTACGAGGATCGAAATAATAGGCTAACCTCGTCACCAGCTGCGCTGACTAGGATGGGGACATCACATTGTATAATCGCTACACACCTAATTTACCACAAGAGTGTGAAACATGTAAGCTCACTAAAACTTTACCCGCATCACTATAGAAAGTGTTGAAAACACCAACCTCGCAATAGAGAACCTCAAGCTCCTCCTTGTAATGCTTAAAAGCCAACAAGGAAACTAAAACCACACCCTCTACATTTACCACATTCTTGCCCTTCTATTTCCTTGCATTGTCTTCCACTTTAACTAGAATTTCTTGGTGGTTTGGGTTGTGAGGCTCAAATCCCTAAAGTTGGATAGTCTCCTAAGTGCTAGGGGTGTCAAACATAAGAAGAATATCACAAAACATATGATCAAGTTGGGCAACTGAGAACCAATCGCAAAGGTGGGTAGGATCTCACTTCTAGCTCTATTGAGCTAAGGGTGGCTTCCCTAAGGTATTGCAATAGATATTATCACAGAAACTAAACATTTACCCCGACACTGACCATACCCAATGCATAGGCACCCGTATTTCAGTTGTCACTTCATACCTATGTATTGGTTTAGGAGACTCAAGGCTAAGCACCTTATGAAAGTAGATAATCTGCCACCTAAATGTCAATGAATGAGCTTTATAATAACCACTTATGTTGGCATATACATTTAGACATGGCCATCAAAACACACTAAAATGGATTAAACTGAGAAGATGTTTATACTAAGTGGTTTTGAGTGTGTTAGGATGGTGGGAAGGTGGAGCCAATAGTAGACTTGATCCTTTATTCAGTTGGGCAGCAGAATCTCTGAGTCCATACAAAGGATGTAATAACCAAAACCAATGATGATGACTTAATCAAGATTTCACAAAAAACTATGTCTCTCAAAATGCACAAACAAGCTAGGCTCTATACATACATTCAAAAAAGAAATAGATGTTTGCAAAATATTAGATAAGTCTACTTAGTAATCCTTGAACATACCCATACATAGCTTTTATTGCTCTGAAAAGATACTCCACAAAAGCTTTGTGAAGATTCTCTAGTCTTCTGGCTAGCCAACTAATCAACAACACATCCAAAAATGTATACTATGCATAAAGAGACACTTAGTCAAGGTTGATTCTGCCTTTAATCATTTACACTTCAAAGATTACAAATTATTATTACAAATTTGAGATGAACCCAAATCATTGAATTATCAGAATACTTTCCCCAAAACCGAAAACTCAAAGCCTTAGTATCTATTGAGCCAATTTCTTCCTCTGCTATGCTCCATTGTTTCTCCTTTTTTCCATCCTTTCAATTATAAAAATTGAGATCTTTATACCCTACTATAGTTCATGCCAAAGTGGGAAGAGTGCAAACTTGCAAAAATCCCAAAAATATGTGACCAGCGAATTGTCGAGAGGTAATCACACTACCATCATGCTTTGTGTCATTCTAGTACTCTAAATCTGCCACTATCATGTCCATGCACATGCACAAAGTATGGAGATCCATCCTCTTTCAATCCACAACAATTCTAGGTCATTCATGGCACCCAAAACAAGGGATGAGTAGGTGAAATGAGCGTGGCAAATCAAGGCATGAAAATCTAGACAATTAGGTGCCTAACTAAAGCAAGTGAGAGGTATCAAAGAAAGTCGCCCAAATCCACAAGATACTTTTGCATTAATGACACCTCTAGATCTAGAGTGAAATGGCATAGAGAAGTCCAAGAGATACACTAAAGACACCGCTAGAAGATGGTGTAGGAGTACCATCATCCAACTTGCCACCTAAATCCATTCTCATTCAATTAAAATATGTGCTTTGAGCATGAACAAATCATATCAAGTGGTTGCAAGGTCCAATCAGACATTAACGACAATCCTGGAGTAGTTTGGGAGAGGTGGGAGAAGTTTTGAATAGTTTGTGAAAATCCAGTGTGCGATTGGACATGAGGGGATGCAAGAATTGTTGAGGAAGTGAAGCGTGATGACCATTCAGATGGAAAATAGACCCCCACAAAGTCACTTTTTGTAGTTTCTTATTTTCTATTTAATTTGTGGGGAAAAGGCCTTCAATTGCACATTTGTAGGATTTGAGGTTCCATCAACAAGTGAAATGTAAGAATGCATGAAATCCATGTGGAAGTGGAAGATGGAAGTGAAATGGGAGTGATATTCGATTGCATATTGAATTCCTGCAAAGGATGAAATGGAGGGAAGGGAAGGGATGGTGGAGAAAGGATTTGTGGGAAATCAATGTTGAAGTGGATGTGGGAAAAATGTGAAAAAGTGGAGTTCACATGTCTAGATGCAGATGGAAACCCCAAAAAGGTGGAAAGAGAGGATGATGTCAACATGATGTCATGGTGACATCAGCATGGGAGGGGAGGATGGTGACATCGGCAAGTGAAAGTGACGTCAACAAGAAAGGGTTTGCAAGAAAAACCATTTGAATAGGATGCAAGAAATAGGGGGTCAACTAAATGGAGAAAGCCCGAATGGAAGATGGAACTCCGCAAAAGTTAGTTGCAAGAAGAAAGTGCTGCAACAAGATTTGGGAAATGCAAGTGGAACTACATGTGGATGGAAAAATGAAGTTCAGATGGAAGATGGAATTTCACAGGGAGGAAGGAAGGTACTAGCAAAAAACGGATGTTGAAGTGAACATATGCAGAGGAATGTTCCTAAAGTGAACATTAGGAACACATATAAGAATGTCCAATTGCACTTCAAATTCTTGCAAAGGGAAAAAGAAGGAAAAGGAAAAGATGAGTGGAAATGAAAGTTTGTGGAAAAACGATGGGCAAGTGAAATACGATAAAATAACCTTAAAGTGAACCTTTACAGGAAAACGACATTGAAGTGAATCTTTGAAGTGGATGTGGGAAGACATTCACTTGCACTTCAAAATCCTGTAAAAGGGAGACATTGGAAGCAAAGAGGAGAGATAGATGGAGAAGAAAGTTTGCGAGGATATGATGCAAAAGTGAACATGGATAGTAGACAAGGAAAATATCTAGTCAGGGGTCAAAATCCCACAAACTTGACATTGGCAAAAACTTCCAAAGGAAAACTTAGGGAAAGTCAAGGTGAACTGGATGTGAAAATGTAGATGGAAATTCTACATTTGGTTGAAAGGGGAAATTCTGCAAACTATGGAAACACCAAGGAACTGAACCAAAACCTCCAGAACTCAAGATTTTTGAGACCCTAGCAACATTTAACACATGAGCAAGCACATGGAAGACGATGAAAGACAACACTTAGGCAAAAATAACAAATGGAGACCCATACAAATATTTCTCAAATCAGTTATATGTGATGAGCGAGGTAGGGCCAAAATGCATAAGGGGAGCATGACTAAGGCAAAAAGGACATAGTCAAAATGGTGTGCCAATAGAGTCATTGCCCCGAACTAATTTGAGAGGCATAATTTAGACAACTAGAGCTTAATTCATGTATCTTCAATATGATAGGCAAGTTTTGTAATAAAGTCTCCATAGATAGTTGCCTTGGGCCTATTACTAGCTTCCAAGCCCTTGACACCAAGAATGCTTTTATTGAAAACCTAGTGTAGGTTTGAATTCACAAGAGAAAACAACATTCAACCACCTATTAGAAATGATGCCATGAATGTTGCTCTTCTTCCCCTTGCCTAAGCTGCCCTTGCTCACCATCCAATACATAATAAAGAAACACCTCCTAGATATAAGCAACACTAGAAAAGACCAGCACCTACATCAATTTGACCTACCTCTAACCCATAAGTCTTAATTTATAACCAGCTTCCTGTGCACATGAGAGCACAACAATTTATGGTTCCTACCACTACACTCGAGCCAAACAATATTGCCCACAATAACACCATTCCTCTATAATCATCTCTACTCGTCTCATTTGAGACTTTTCACATGCTTTTCCCCTAGTTCAAACATTAAGTGGACAACACTTAATGAGGAATGATGGCCTTTATTAAAAGCTTTTCATTATGAAGGCCATACTCTGGCCTTCTAAAAGAAACTTACCCTACCATCTTGAGGAGGTTTATAATGAAAATATCGTTCTAAATCTGGCCCAAAATTTATTTAAATGACTATATTGTTGTTAATGGCTCTTGATCAACACCCATATTGTTGGTAGAGCTTGATTATCTTCATGGAGTTGTCATCAATCTCAAAGTGGGAGATTGTTGGTTATGAAGCTTGATCTTGTTGGTATTGGAGCCCATTTCATCATGAGGGGGTGCAAGGGGGGATACCCCCACTACAGAGTTCGAGGGCGATGACCCCCCTAGTGAGGGGTTAGAGGGTCATGTGCTCTAGTGGAGGTTCGAGGGAAACGCCCTTGAAAGCCACATATTATATATATTTTTCATTGTAAATATGGATTGTTCATCATTAGATCACATATCTAATGGTAGAGGTTACATTTTTTTTCTTGCCCTAGAAGGCAACCCTCTTTTATGAGGGCATTGTATTACGACCATGTACTGTATTTTATTGTGTGAGGAGACTGTGATAGAGAGAAGAGGAAGTTACAGTGGATGTGTTGTAGATTGTATCCCTTCGTTTTGCTAGATAAATTAAAGGAAGGACTGGTTGTTTCTCTGTGGATGTAGCCCATATTGAGTGAACCACGTATATCCGTGTCTCTATGTTTTATCTTTTATTTTTGCATTCATTTTATTGTATATTTCTTTGCAATTCTATTTCTAACACATATTTGCAATATAGTCCATTGCAAAGTTAAGATGATGTTTACACTGAAGAAAACAAATAGACTCAAATTTATCCTTTAACTCTAATGCTTCTTCTACATACCTATTAAGCCTCCAATTCGAATTGCAACCTTGATAATGGCATTGATAACCATTGTAGAGGTTACATTGCTTTTTTCTTGCCCTAGAAGGCAACCCTCTTTTATGGGGGAATTGTATTACAACCATGTATTGTATTTTATTGTGTGAGGAGACTGTGATAGAGAGAAGAGGAAGTTACAGTGGATGTGTTTAGATTGTATCCCTTCGTTTTGCTAGATAAATAAAAGGAAGGACTGGTTGTTTCTCCGTGGACGTAGCACATATTGGGTGGACCATGTATATCTGTGTCTCTATGTTCTATATTTTATTTTCCATTCAGTTTATTGTATATTTCTCTGCAATTCTAATCCTAACACATATTTGCAATATAGTCCATTGCAAAGTCAAGATGATGTTTACAATGAAGAAAACGGATAGACTCAAATTTATCCTTTAACTCTAATACTTCTTCTACATACCTATTAAGCCTACAATTCGAATTTCCACCTTGATAATGGCATTGGTAACCACCTATGTCACCAACTATTAAATGTTCCCAATTCTACAAGAGAATAGCATCCAACCCAACTAGCAACGATTTCCACTTAGCTTCCTTATTCATCTTTATTCCAAAGAAAGAAGCACCATAAACAAAGCTACCTTTAGAGTTCCCTTTACGAAAACCCCTTCTCGCTATACCAAGTTTCCCCCTAGAGGCCCCATCAAAATTGAGTTTGAGATAGGACCAACAAGGGGCACCCATCACTCCATATTTGCTTTCAACTTTTCTTTTTTCTCCCTATTTTTTATACTTGCACTGTTTTTCTCCCTTTTCACTTGAATTGGGCATTTTTATATATTTTTAATTATATAAATAAATATATATATTGTACAATCATTACCCAATAGTACTAAACTCAGGAAAAAAATCATTGTACCAGTGAACCTCAACCCCAAACTCATACCTAAACCAACAACTTAGCTTTAAGGATTTGTTAAATTTTTACTAACTCTAAGGCAATTATGGAGTAACTTCAACTTGTTTTTTTGTTTGGAGTTGGGATTTATATTTTTTTATGTTTTTCAAGCAACCCTAATGATTTGGTTTTGCTTTATTTTAAAATTTCAAGTGATCATACTATGAAAAAAGGATTTTGCATTAATTTACGGAAAAGTTGTCACCAATGCAAACAAAGTCATGCATTTATTGATGAGCACACGCTTATACTGAGAGGGGGGGTGAATTAGTATAAGACTATCTTTTACTTTTTCAAATTAACAACCACAATAACTTGAAATACACAACATAAACAAATAAGAACACAAGATTTGCGTGGAAACCCTTTTGGGAGAAAACTATGGCAAAATATTGCTTATATAAAATTCTCTTTCAAACTTTGTAGGCATCAACCTACTGGAGACAGCAATCCCCAACACTTGAGCATCAACTCAATTAGAGACACCAATCTCTTTAAAATGAGGCACCAACCTCTCCAATATGAGGCACCAAACTCTTGATACACAAAGTATTTTTTTTCTTGATAATCCTCCTTAAAAAAACTGCCTTTGAATAATCTTCTATTATAATCTCTTTACACAAATCTGCTGGTGTATATATGATATATCTATTTATCTTCCACACTCATTCTTCTCCACATTCCTCAAACTCCTCTTTTATCTTCACCTTCATACATCCCCGAGACATCTAACTTTTTTTGACATTTCAGGGCAGCATCCTTGAATTTCTAGAATGCAGGGGGCAGCCAGGGAAAATTTCTTAGTGTCTCTAAGTACCAAAAATGCCAGGGGGGCAAAAACACAACAAAAAGGAGGAAAAGACACTTCCCCATGTAACCCTGTATTTTAAGAGGTATCACAAAGGTGTGACCTTTGGTCATTCCTTGTGATTCAAAACTATAAGAACATCATTGTTGTTGTAACCAATATTACAAAATTCATCACATACCTAGAATATTCAGTGATTCCTGAGGCAAGGGAAGCCAAACACTAAGTAGGAAACCATGAATAAGGCATTCGACCTGTGGTTGTTGATATCCCCACATCAGATCCCAGCTTGCTCCTTTGGGCTCCTATTTCTGACCCTTGTTCTTCTTAGGTGGGCCCTATCACTCCTGTGCAGCCTATGGGGGAGAATTCTGAGGTTTATGTTAGCTTATTAGGGGACCAGAAACACTTGGATTCAATTCAGAAAGCCCAAATTAAACAAATCCTGGAAAAACAAATTCACATCAAAGAAATTGCCAACCAAAGGGAAGTTGATTTTATCACACTAGATAAATTTGTGAAAGTGGCTAATTTCTATGAAACCAAGGAAGGTTGGGCAGTGTCTGTGGCACAGTTGTTTAGATGCCTTTATGATATCCAGAATATGGGACCTTGAGTGGCTCAAACCATAGATGGAAGACTCACAGAAAACTCGCAAGTTTTTTTGAGGTTAACTCGTTGACTTTTTTCGGATGAGTTTTTCCGAGTTTTTCAGCAAGTACTTGCCGAAAACTCACGAGTCCATGCAAAAAACTTGGCTACGCAAGGATAAAGGCTGAAAACGTTTTTTTTGTGTTTTATTTCATTTCAAGGAGACATCATTTCCAATGATCTGCCATCGAGGAGAGCGGATTCAAACACCATTTTGTGCAGATTTTCAAGGGAAATTCAATTCATAGGTAGGGTTTTCGTTTTTGTTTTTTCTTTTTGATTAATCATTTTATTTCATTCTTCTTGCAAAATACTCCTTCCAAATTGAAAAAAAAAGACATGATCGAGCACAAAGAAGCAATTTTTTTGCATTTAGAATCCAAAAAATAAGATTCATCACAATCTTTTGTTGATTTTTTCTGATTTTTTTCATTTTTTTCACCTTTTTTTGAAATTTTCAGACCTAGGTTCATTTTTTGTGTAGAATGTTTAGATTAGTTAATAATGTTAATTTATAATTCATTTAAACACATTTGTATCAATTTAAATCAAATTTAGAGAGATTTTTATTGATTTAGGTTATTTTTTAAATTTTTTTGTATTAAAAAACTAATATGTTGTACATTTTTTTTGTATGTGTAGATTGAATACACACTATAATGGCTTTTGGCTTTGGTTTAGCATCGAGTTTCGCCCCATTAGTGCCCACACTATCATCATGGGTTCCAGGCACTCATCTTCTAGGGGCTAGAGACCCTACATGGAAGGATGCTGTGAGAGGGCCAGTACCTAGAACAATTGTTTGCAGTGAGTGTAAGAATACATATCATGGAGGCATAAATCGCCTCAAATACCATCTTACACACATTCCTTAGCGTTGTTAGAATATTATTATTATATTGTTAATGGTCAATATTAGTTTAGTTCAGTTTATTACTGTTTCTACAATAGTCTGTAGGTAGGTAGAGTTGGTCATTTTATTAAATGACTTCAGTTACTTGTATTTTCTTTATATTGTAATCTTCTTTTTTCTATTAATAGATGAATGCTTTACCATTCACATGGTATCAGAGCAAACTAGGGTTTTTGGGTGCCATTAGTTCTTTAAAATAAAAAAAAAATCGTGAGTTTATTGAAGCTGTAATTCGAATTTTTTTTAAAGACCTTTGTTGGGCATTCTAAAGTGGTCGCGTCTCTTTCTGCTTCTAGATTTCGAGGGTTTACAGATTTGAATTCGTGGGTCAAAAAAAAATCGGATTTCATCTGATTTTTTTGTAAAAATCGTGTCTTTCAGAACCTCTTGTGTTTGGCACGGATTTTCTTCATTCTTGGCCGCGATTTAAACCCTTTTGAAGGTCGCATGTCTCTGTTTTCTTCTTTCTGCTCGCGTTTGAAGACATGTTCGTCTTTGTTCGTGTGTGTGCTCTCCACCTGGGTGCGATTTGAAGCCTTCTTTTGGCCATGTTTCTTCTTCATCTAGTCGCATCTCTTTGTGCTCAAAGAAAAACGTGTTTTTGTGCCCTCTAATATTCGCATTTTGTCTCAGTTTCTTGGAGCGACTCTAAAAACCCTCGTTTTTGGTTGAGTTCATTCTCTTGCTATGGGCGCGACTTTGTTTCTAGGCGGTTTTTTTTTTTTCAATTTAATGACCTCCATTTAGACGCATTTTTCTCTGTAGTTGGGGCGCAATTTTCTGTCTTGTTTTTGACGAGTTTTTGGGCTCCATTTTCTGGCCACAATTTTGGACGATTTTTTCTGCAATTTTCTAGTTCTCTAATGGCGGCTAGGGTTTTCTGCAAATTCGACTAGGAT
>VDFB02043236.1:0-40207 GCA_007258455.2 Sequoia sempervirens
TTGAGGATTTGCCTCCTCTTCTTGCTGAGGATTTGTAGGATTTCCTACAAATTTTAAAAAAACCAATCAAATCTAACCTAAAACAAACAAAATCAATTTCAAACTAAGAAATTCAAAACAAATAGCAAACAATACTTACCTCCCGCACCTCTTCATCATCGTGGCACCATATTTACAAAGAAAATCCAATTGTTGTTGATGAAATTTGTAGAAATCCTTCCTCCTAAAACACGAGCATGAAAGTGAGGGTTTTTGGCCATGGGTAGAGCTGAGAAATAGTAAAAAGAAAATAATACATATTTCACTTTTTTTTCTTTTAAAATCACATAACGCTGCTATCTCTTTTCAATTTTTTCCTATTTGGCCACAAAAGTGCAAACCAACTCTATGCACCCGCCTCTAACATTAAATTCATAACTTATTTTAGTGACCCAAAGGATACCAACAATTGAATCCTAACACTTTGTTGGACGTCTCCTACAAGATCGCTACAAAGCCTTTGGTTTCTAGTCAGGCTCCCCATTACCGTGATTATTGTCAAACTAGGAACAAATTGTTTTATCAAATCCAAATTTATTCTAGACAACACTGCGATGTTATGGAAGAAATGAATGGATCTTAAATAACTAACAAATGCACTAGTTTTCATTAAAATTGACTTTGCTAATGCTTACAACTACATTGAGTGGCCTTTTATCCTGGGCATGCTCAATGTTCTTGGTTTTGGCCCTTGATTTCTTCATTCGATCCAAATGCTTTATGCCGGACATGTAACCATTTTTGTTCAACAATCTTTGACTTTTGGTCTATTTCTATCCGTTTGACAAGGGTGCCCTCTTGCCTTGGCTCTCTATGTGTTGGTCACTAAAGGTTTTGGTTACCTTCTTGCTCAAGTAGTTGCCCACTCCCGTGTTAAGGGGATTGTTCTTCCTGATTCTAAACAACACTTGGTTAATGTTCTATAGTGTAGAAAATTGTACCCCTTTCTCAGAGAAAGTATAATTTCACACTTATTTGGACCTATTTTAGCGACCTTTCATTTATGCATTTTTAAAACCTCATTTTTGGGCCCCTAATACCCTTTATCATGTATCCCAAGGCCTATTTTATTTATTTCACGACACCACAACTCATTGGAGTCTTGAAGTTTTAGGTCTTCATTAAGTGCCTTAGACTCAACTTTAAACATGTTTTTGGCAACATTTCAAAGTTTCAAATTCAAATTTCAAATGTTGACTTCCTAATAATTGGAAAATTAGAAAGGAAGCCTATAAAACTAAGTTTTACATTCATTTTACACTAGCAAGGAAGAGAAATTCACATTAGATCAAGTATCATATTCAAGAGTAAGGATAAGTTAATCAAACATTCAAAAGTGAATTCTTGGAGTAGCATTTTAATTGTTTTTGTAGGTCTTCAAGCTCATTTTGATATCAAGAACAAGCATTGCCAAATGATTGATGATAGATTCCTATAGAGGATCATGATGGATTCTAGGTTTTGGGAGATGCACTAAGACATTCAACCAAGCCTAATGACTTGTTTCCTAAGTGGTTCCATCTTCTATTATCATTCTAATTTCTACCTAAAGGAAGGTATATTTAGTTTTATGACTTATTAGGGTGATTTCAGATCTCCCAAAGTAGGTCTTCATCATTGTTCATGTTCATTTAGGGATCCTATTCTAACACACTTGAGTAGGGTTTCTTTGCATTATTAGTTTTCTTAATCTTAGACACACTTAAGGTTAGGATTTGCATACACATTTTATGTTTCAGATCTATGTTTTTCATCAAGGTTTAATTACCAAACTTGGGGTTTGACATAGGAAAACCCCTATCCACCAACAAACAACAATCTTGTTTTATAGTTTTTTCACAGATTCAAATCCGGGAGCAAAGGTTCAGAGTTACAGGGAAGAAGTACAAGTCTCAAACTTAAATCTTAGATTCAAAGTTTTCCAAAAAATCCTAATAGGACCCATTCTCCCTAGGGCGAATGAGTCCCTGCTAGGGTTGCAGAAACAACATTTTGTGATAGGTACACACCATTTATTCCTCAGATTTTCCAGAAACTTTGCTATTTCTCTCAGTTTTACGCTTAATCTTAAAGATCCAAGTGATAGATTGCATTTTGGAGTTGATTTGCTATTTTTAGTTTTTCTCCCCAAAGTGTTGTTTGAACTAGACCCCCGTCTTGACACAAAAAGGAAATTTGAAGATTCTTTCATAGAATTGATTCTCCTAAGGGTAGTTAGTCAATTCTTTGTGGGGATCTCATTTCCTAATGAAATTAGAGAAGTAGGACCCCTTTTCCCTCTTTGGATCCACCACTCCATTTTGGGAAACCTTAGGAGCACCCTATTTTTCTATGTTTCATGTTCATTTTATCGGTGACTCTTTCCTCATGCGTTGTGAGGAAGAAGAGAATATCTCTTAGGCCCTAAAGTTCTTGTACATTTTTTTCCAAGCCTTTGGCTCTAGCATTCAAAGACACAAGACTTTGTGTTACAAACAATCCTTCCCTCCCAAGCCTACTTGGTTGGATTCCTTTTATTGGAAGTGGATTGACCATGGAGATTTTTTTCAATTCCTAGGCATACCTTTTGCTTTCCACATCAGCCCCGTCGATCTTTGGCAAGTGGTGCTAGCAAGCATCGTGAACAAAATTATAGTACTGAATTACCAAGCCTCTCTCATTGGTTGGTAAGTGTCAGATTTGTTCCAAGATTTTGGTGGCCACTTATGTTTACTATTTTTCATGCTAGGTTCCTTCCAAGGCTTCATAGCTTAAAGTGGAAAAAATCCTCAAATATTTTATCTGGGTGTTCAATGATGGGCACCATGGCTTTCACTGAGTGGCTTGGGAATTTTGTTGTTTTTGCGAGAGGCAAGAGGCCTTGGATTGATTTCCATTCACCGACAAGACATTGCTTTGTGTGTCAAATAGATAATTAGGGTTCTCGCCAAAAATAAGGCTTGGACAATTCTTGTTCGCCATTGCATTAATTATGCCATCCCTCATGACCGTCTAACCTGGAAGGATATGAATTTTGGCACTCTTTTGACTATGAAGGAACCAATTCACATACAAGGCACCTTTGTGATTAAGAGTATCTAAAAAGCTTGTGAAGCCATCAAGTTGGGGATTCGATAGGCTGGAGATGATTTTCGTAATGGTTTATTCATTAATCAATATTCTATCTAGTGGTCCTAGCTCTTCAACTCTTAGGGGAGGTCATTGGCTCTCTTACCCTGGACCCGGGCTCTCAAATTCTTCAAGAGAGGAGCCAAAAACTTTCCAAATTTGATTTATTTGACCACTAAGTATTTACTTCCTTGGGAAATTTTCAAATAGAAATTCAGACTTTCCAACCAAGATCATGAAACTTGCCAGATTGTTGTTGCCTCCATTCTTATTCAATCGCTTCACAAGCTAGACATGTGGAGCTTCAAACATTAGTGGAAGGATTGGAAGTGGTTTCCAGATACTCCCTCTTGGAGCTATAGGCCCTCTAAGGGTTACTCTTGGCTCTCTCCTCATTTGCATATGATTGATTATCTTAATTTTTGTTGGCAGCTTAAATCCTCTTATGTGGTTTGGCAAAATCATTTCCATGGTGTATGGGTTGCTATTCTAGAGCCTAAATTGGCCCATTTTGCTTGTTGTTTGCTATACCAAGGTCTTCCCATGGGGACCATACTCACTTACATGGGTGTTCCTACTCCCAACTGCTCATTATGTGGCCAAATTGAGACCCTCAAGCACCTCTTCTAGTTATGTCCTCAGACTCAAGAAGCTTGGACTTGGATCAATGACTTCTTCAAACCCTTCTAGCCCACTCCCTTTTCATGGCACATGGTTCTTCTTGGGTACTAGCCTAATCTCCCTCACAAGTATATTCAAATGTGGCACAATTTCAAGGTGGAAGTTTTATTCAATATTTGGAAGGATAGAAATGTTGCACTGTTTAATCACAACATTGCTGATAAATGCTTTTCTCTGTACACTAAAGCTATGATTTTCTCTAATGTTCTTATGCAGATTCAGGTGCAAGTTATCAAAGTTGCCTGAAGTCTCTCATCTCTAGGAGTTATTGGACTATCAAGAAACTACCTCTTTGACTCCAAGCCACTATTCCATAAGGGATAGTCGAGGTGACCGCGGGTCTCACTCTTGTGGTCCTCTGCAAAATCTAGAGATAGTGTTGCTTGTGGAGGATGGCCTCAACCTTCATGTTTGCCATCTCCTCAACGAGACACTAGCTAGCTTGACACCAACAAATTTCCCCGTTTGCTCCTTGCCATCTCTTAGATTCACACTCAGCCAACCCTGGAGGAGAATGTTGAAGACAACATCCTCATTGGCTAGGAGCCAATTGTTGATTCTAACCCTGACGATGTTTTGGGGAAAACTTGAGGATAAAGATCCTCCTCCACCTAGCATAGCCATGGCTGCTTAATGTAATATTTTGTTATTTTAGGGCTTGGCCCTCTTGCTAGACTCGTGAGCGTGCTCTCCAACTACCCTCCTTATTTTTTAATATTCTACTATGTTCTTTAAAATAATGCAAAGTTAAATAGGATATATTCATAAACAGATTGTATTTTTCTTGCAGTTCATGAATTGTTTTTTTGTAGACAATAATTTGAATTATTTCAAATTTCAAATCTCTTGGTCTTCCCATCAAATCACCAGCGTGTGACCAAGGTATTTCATAATCATGTTGTGGTATTATGTACTATACCGACGGATAGAGTTTACATAAATGAAGTGCGGCCAACTTGGTAACCACATCCCCAGTATTGTTTCAAGCAAAATAGGACAGCCAAGTTATAGAGAGGATTTAGCAATTAGGGGTTACTCGCAATGAAATTCAACGATTTAAGATGCGGTGAAACTTACCGAAAGCTAGCCATCTTACATAATTAGTTAAAATATGCTAAGTATGGAAATCTTGAAACAATTCCAGTGGCAGCAAAATAAAACTACTTAGTCTGCCCTTATTTTCAGCAATCCAACCTTCTATCGTAATTCGTTTGGCAATTCTGAACCACACCAAAGGAATCAATATCAAACTCGAGACAATAGGATATAATCATTACAGATTGGAAAAAAAGTAGTAAGTCATTACAAATCCTCTTGAAATAGAAATGGGCCCCAAGAATGTTGGTTTGGGATAAACTACAAAATGTGAAGAATGCTCTCACACAACTGCAATCCATTCACGGCAAAACAACATGCCCACAGGCACAGAGGGTATGATCTTAGTCTTATTCTATCGTTTTGCAATTAGTTTGATACAAGAGGCCACGAAACTAGACAATGTTGAAATCTTCATCTTCGTAAATTATGTAACTAGCACAATCACATGCTCACATGTTAAGTTTTTCAATATTTTCATGAATCTTTCGAAGTTGATGAAATATATTAATGCTGGAATACACTAACTAGAATCATATTATGTCTTCTTTAAGTAGTATGTACAATCGTTTGGCATCAGTTTTTACCAACTCCAAAACTTGATGCAACGGGGACTATTGCTTTAACTGGACAATGTTGAAATCTTCATCCTCCTGAATTATGTGACGAGCACAATCACATGCCCACATGTTAGTTTCTCAACATTTTCATGAATCTTTCGAAGTTGATGCAATTAATTACTGTTGGAATATACTAAGTTCATATCATGTCTGCTTTAAGTATATGCAATCATTGAACATCAGTTTTTACCGACTCCAAAACTTTATGCAACGGCTATTGCTTTGTGCTTCGCAAGGAGGGGTGAAGCATTAAGGTGGAAGATCAATAGCAAGGGCTTCACATGCATTTACCCTAACTATATCTTATACATTGTGCCAGGAACGATGGGGTCAAGGGATCACAACCTGTGGAGTGCGGGACAAAGCCCTACCAACAGTAGAGACAATTGGGCATTAGGATCCTGCAACAATTACTGTCGCCTAAGCAACTAATTGTAGCTCAAAATCTTGTGAGCATAAACATACATGAGAACATTAGGGATCCCTCAAGCTTAAGAAAAATTGTAAGAAATCCAACAAACAGCTTACAAAAATGAAATCATAGCAGGATTAAACATTGAAGTTTCATAGAACTGTGCACGCAGAGTTGGATCCTTGCATCAGCATTATGCATTGGCCACCGACATGTAAATCATCAAGAGGTAAAATCCATAAGTGCAAAAAACAACTTGGTGTAGATGGCTTCAACATGGCATTCTGCAACATCAGTGACTATAAATGCTTAATGTTATCTTGAACATATTTCCATTGTCCATACATAGCATAATGCTTTGGAAAAGAAAGAAAAAAATTAAAAACCTAACTTTTAACGGAAACAACAAAAGTAATGTGACTGCCAAATGTACAAGGAGATTAACACATTAGGACATTTACAATCTGATACATATTCAGCCAAAAAAAAAAAATGAAAAATTCTTAAGGAACCATAGTATTGCCAATAACTTCGGCAATTCTTATCATCTTCAAAACACCATATATTATACATAAGAACATTTACTGAATAATTTAGAACATTATATAATCTAATAGGCTTTACGGAACTAATTGATACTTATTTCTAGAGATTTAGAAGAACCTTGCTATTGGCAAATTTCAAACCACCTAATGTATTTTAGCAACTTAATTTTGGTTGATCATGAGTGCATTCTTGCATATTTTACAATATACTAAACCTCTCAAGAGCACAAAATCACGAACTGGTCAAAACTATCAAGATCATAAAATCACAAAACTTTTCCAGTCAAGGAAGAAATGACATGACTTCAATCCTTATTAAAGTTGTCAGTCTCAAGGTGAGAGCATCAGGTGTTGGTGGTCAACTGGCTTTCAGTTCTTCATTACATAACCACAAATGAAATGTTATTTTCCCATCACGGGGTCACAGAAAGACTGATTTTTTTAATAATAAGAAGTCTGTTTATATTTTCTTAAAATTGAAGGGGGCAAAGGAACAAACGTGGGCCACACTAGGACTCCAGTTTATTATCCATCCAATCGAGGATGTCACTGGCAATCTCATCTCGCTCAGGTTCAAACAATAAATCATGGAAAAGTCCTTCGTAAAGCTTTATTTCTTTATGTCTTGAAGCTGCTTGCTCATATAAATCCTGAGATGCACTAGGATCTGTCACGGTGTCAGCAGTTCCATGGAGAACTAAAAAGGGAACAGTTATTCTTTTCATGTTCTGTTGCAAGTATGAGCAGATACGTAGTACTTCGCAGCCTGTTCGGACTCTGATTGGATCAGTGTACACTAGTGGATCAGAGTACTTAGCAATCAGTGCTTCAGGATCATGAGATACAGCTGTTCCCCTCTTATTTGCTCCACTGAACTGATACCTTGGTAAAACAAGAGAAAAAAATGGTGCAATTGCCTGCCATAATTCAAGAATAAATTTATCAAATTCATTTTGTCCAAATAAAAGATAAAATAAGTACTAAAATCTTGTTCAAAATTGCTTCCTATGTCTTATAGCTAGTTTGGACATTTTTTTAATGTTGACTTCTTAATAGTTTTTTGAATAGAAGCGGATTTTTGTATTAAGTGCAAGATTAACATGTTTACCCCCCAGCCTATATTGATAGATGACCCTAACATCAAAGTACTCGGCTATGAGTTACATACTTCTTACATCATCTTTGTATAGTGTAATATAAGGTGCATGCTCTTTAAAATAAATCCAGTTCAAAAACCAGTGCCTTACCACCAAAATTGGATGTGCTGTCCACACACGCAGTGCTGGAGAAGTTGTGACAATTCCTCGTACCATTTTCTTGACGTTAGGATCTAATGCTGCCTTCAAACATGTATTATATAAAAGTCAAGGGGAGTAGATACTAGAAACATCAAATAATTATATTGACATTAAATAAATGACAAAAGGTAGAAAAGTATTGTATTTAATAACTTCAGAATTGAAGTGTAGAATTACTAAATTCAACTTAATTACTATAATCATGTAAATCAAAGAATTCTCCAAGCAGGATCTTAATTATTTGGAACCATTTATCACGAAGAAAAGAATACTACCTTCAAGATAATCGCCCCACCAGTTGAGTGACCGAACAAAAAGCATGGCACTCCAGGGTTCTCTGATCTTACTTTTTGTAGGAACATTTTCTACAGGATGAGAAGACATAAAATATTAATGCACAATTATAATAATACCTTCATCTATTTGTTAAAAATAGGGGAACTTGTTTATGCATACCGTGACTTCAACAACCTGATCCAGTGATGGTACATATCCATGCAGCCCATCACTACCACCATGGCCTGTAAAACCAAAATTTTAAATAAATATTCCCTACAAGGATGTCTTTGAAACCTAAAATAAGAAACTTCTGCAGCTAATGATTTTCATTCCTTATTAAGGAGAGAATAAATTGATAGGAAGCCAACTTGTTAGGAATAGCTAAAGCATCTTTTACTCATGGATGCTTATAATAAATTACAAGAAAGCATACAGATACAATATTTGTTATAAATAACATGCCAACGGGGGGCATTTATGAAAACCAGTTTTAACCTATGCAGTTTTAATAAATTGAATCAGAAGTCCTGCACAAAATAACACTACATGGTTCCCTGCCATAGAAATCAGATCAGGAGAACATAAAAAATGCTAAGAAAGAAGCGCTAATGAGATTGACATATGGCCCGATTTGAAATTTAGAAACTAGAAAATTTAAAATGTGTGTTTGTGATTTAAATTAGACATCCAGAGAGAGGCATTCACACCCACAAAGACAGAGAGATGTGCACAAACAATAAAAAACAGAGACATGGATACTAACAATCGAACACACAAAAATGCTCTTAACACAACCACATGATTCTTGTTTGTTTTCTTTTCAGGATCATCATGATGTTGGATCCATCTACCCCACTGCCCTTAGCAACCTTAGACTGCCCCAATGGTTCTTGTATTTCCCTTTTGTCTGATTAAGCCTTGGTACATCAGAGATCTGCAATGACAAGTTTTCAACTCTGGTAACCTATCATATTGGTGGCTTATCTATCTTCTGAATGCATACTTGCCTGCTATATTTCATCAAGCACCCCAATTGAAATTAAATTTTAAAATGAGAATGACCCCACATTCATCTTACTTTTAATCCCTCAACTCCTCAATGCCATCCCTTCCTATCAAATTATTGGGAGTGCCTCATTTCCACTTAAATCAGTCCAAAAATTATTGTCCAACTGATCACCTATTCCTTAGACGCATATTTTTGACTAGTGAAAACTACAAGAACTTGATACCTTGAAACTCTTCAGTTCTTTCTTCCTTTCTTTAACATAAAGCTCATTCTTGCGACTGGCACAATATCCTTTTAAGACTCCACATGATTGAGGCACCTCCCAAGTTCTTTTAAGGACTCAAAATATTTTTTCATCTTCCAATCATAAAAGGGCCTAGCTTTGATTGTGCCCAGACCATCTTTTTGAATTTGAATTGCAAGATCTGCAGTGCATTTTTACTTCTTACATGTATAGTGTCTTGATCTACTTGGAGAAAATTTCTTCCCTCCATTAGATTCTTTATGAATATTATGATGTTTCTAGGTAAGTTGTAAAAGTCTTCGTATGTATCACCTTCTTTTCCTTGAATTTGTGCAAAAGATTTTTGCCAATATTTATGAATACCAAAGTTCGGAACCTCAGAGTTTCTAATGTACAATTTGCCAGAGAGCCCACATAAGTAATATGTTCAAAATTCCCAAAAGTTCAAAGATAAGAAAAATCCTAAGGCAATTTATTTGGCATTTCAAAATATCAAACATAAAAAATGTAAAAAACTAGTTAAGCATTTAGAATAAAGAAATCCAAAAAGTACTAACATTCAAAATTTAAGTCCATAGTTCCAAGATTTCACACATTGTGCACTTCAAGAACTCAGCCAATTCTAGCCCCAAAATTTCCAGCTAATTTTTTATTAAAAATTCAAGAGCAGTATATTAACAAAAATAAGTTACAGCTGGCTCCAAAAAAGAGAGCCAGATGAACATAGACATAGCTTACCATGAAAATGAACACTTCCTTCACAATACCTCAAGAGCTTGAAACAAATTCAAAGAAAATAATCACTACAAATGATGTAAGATGCTCAATTCAGATGCAACAATAAATTGCTCAAATTTATGCACAACGTCAAGCAGTGAGTGTTACTTTGCATTCAGATTACAATCCAGACAACATCAATCCAGGAGTCGGAACAACACTAACATCAATACCTTCAGACTTAAAAGACAACCATACAATTATGCACCAAAATCTGTAGCCATCGATTAACTAATATAAGATATTAAGATAATTCAGATATAGCTCAGATCTATAACACTGAATTAAAGTGAATATGCACAGATCTGGCAATAATTAGCCAATAAACTTAGCAGGACAGGTAAATAGAACTCACTGATCCACACACAGAATAACATCCACAAATACAACAATCACATGTGCACAATTCAATCTTGACTGACCCGACCCCAAACCATAAAAGGAGCATACAGGAATGGATCACTGGAAATAGAATACCAGTGTAGAGTCGGGGCGCAATCGCTGAACAGTCTGATGGAATAGGAGTCTGTTTGCTGTAACCAGATTGAATTCCGTCACAAGGCTCGATAGAAACCACCAATGCTTTCAGTGACCACGGATGCAAACCAATGACTAGTGTCCCCAAACTGTAGATGACACTTGCTATATCTCCAGGTCTTCAAATGTTCTACTCTTGGGAGTCGCGATTGATGAGTGACAGGGATGTTTGGTGACCCATCTAATTACTCCAACACCCTGCGAATAACAAAATGTTATCGTGCATTGCCTGCAACTGTGCTGAAATGACGTGCTTCTATAAATCGAGTGGCACACAAGGCAGGATCTTCTAATGGGCGTGACCCTGTGGCTATGCCACAACTCACTTGCATAAATTGCTTATTGCTACCGTTGCTCTTGACACTGTAAACAGATGTGAATCACTATATCAAAATAGGAACTACGCAAGGAATGGTGGAGGGAAATAATCAAAATACATGAATTTGCAGGTGTGGCGGCTACGTCCCAACTTAAAGGTAGTCACCAAGGGGTTTTCATCCCCTAGTAGCTCACCATGACAAAATCGCCCAAATTCATGATGATCCTCCAAGACAACTGGACTAATATAAATATGCAAGCTATATAGCCTCCCAATAGGTCAAACCCCAAAAAGAAATATAAGTGTTAAAGCTATAAAGCCTCCCAAAAGGTCGGCCTCCAAAAGAAATAAAATTCAAATATTGATTAAGGTGCTCAAAAGTGGGTCGGTTAGATATTTAAATTTAAATGTTATTTATTAATTATTTAAATTTTATTAAATTAGTGTTGATAAACACTTTTTTACCACCTTGACCAGATTTAGGTCCTTCCTTGAGTGGGGACATGACAGTCCTCCCGGCCCAAGCATTGCTTGCCCACAAGCAATGATTGCTCCATAAGCTTTTTCCTCTTCAAACCAAGTTTGCCTCTTATGACCTCATGCTCATTGATCCCAAGCATCACAGCAAACAGGCTAACCTCTCTATTGGTGATACTCTTCAACCTTTGCTTCCTTGGCACTCTGGCTATCTCAACATCCTCGACATCATATGTGTGAGCTTCAACATCTTGCAGGTTATCGTTGTGCCATTTATCAGTTGGCGACTGATTCTCGAACATGATGTGCCATGCCCGAGGAGGAGGGTGGCGGCTCTTAGCAATGATGACAACAATGTTGGGATCGAGATTCGGGTTCATAGTTGTTATGATGTTGCTCATGCTATTGTAAAAGCGTCGCACATGGCTCTTAATATTCACCATTATATCCTGGCCAGGAGTACCTCGAGAACTGACTTCATTAAATTTAGACGGTTGTGGATTAGAGGCCAATGTATTGTATGTCGATGCGCCATGAGATATGTATTTATGCAGAGACCATTGTGGCAAATAAAGATTTACAAGGTCATTTGGTCTTGGCATTATGTCAATTGGCCTAGCTGCTGCAAGTTGTGCTAAAGCTATATCCCGTTCCCTGATTTTCCCAACAAGTCTAACTTGATCTTTTGATGCGAGGGACTGACCAGAATGACCAAGCAAATAGTCAACAAGAAACTGAAATTGAAGAGGATTAGATTTGCTACTACCAACCACGAGCCTTGATGCAAAGAACCACATATTGGTTCCCTTCAGAATGGAGAGAGTTGGGGTGGTAGGCCCACTTGTAGAATGCTCTGCATATAGTAGTCACCATCGCTGCCTTCTTTACCATGAAGGGCTACTCCTGCACCTGTGGAAAACATTGAAGGGGAGAGTCTTTTCTGTCAATTTAACCCTTCCACAATCATCTTTGAGGATGATACAATCATGCACCAGATTATGTGTCTGTGTTCTAGGGACAGCAGTCTTTCCCTTCGAATACTCATCCAAAATTGAGGGCTTGTGTTGCATTTGTTTGTACAGAGTTCCCATTATTACACACTCGTTGCCATCCTCGAGTCCTAAAATTGTACACACTTTGGAGGAAGCTATGATTGTCATCAAATAATCATTTAACCATAGAACCATGGTAACTCTTTCCTTAATACTTCTTGTAGAGTCTAGCTCTATAGTGAGCTCTCCCATTAGGTGCTCCCGCTGCGAGCTCCCTGTTTTGTTGGTCCCTGCAAAACCCGAGATATAGAGATCCCAAGTGGGATTTGTGAACTAAAAATCTGGATTCTTCATAGTGTGGTTAGGACGCACAATCATCCCTATAAATCCCCTCATAAGCTTCCTTTCTCCCAAAATGCCTTTGATCATCAGAAGATAATATTGATCCCATATGCAAAAGTAATCATGAACTTGAATCAAGGAGTCCTCATGCCCTATGTTGCTAGTTGTATCTCCCACTATGTTGCCCTCTTTTGCATGTTTCCCATGGTGGTAGCATTGCATTCCCTTACTCAAAATCCAAATTGTAGTGTCTGGAGACCATCTTAAATCAGCTGCAGACATATCACCAGCGATACTAGGTATGAATTGCATCATCTTGGTGCTTAAACCCCTCTTTATGGCTGCCAATAGATTGTGTGGTTAACTGGAAATCAAACTCCACATCATCCATCTTGAGTTTCAATTCTATAATGTACCCTCCAAATAAGTGTGACCATTGCAAGCCAGTGCTCACCTCTTCTATTTTGGTGTTATAATGTTTACCTTGGGCCCCAAAGGCAGTAGCCATGGTGTTAGGATCAGACTGTATGTGAGCTCGTAGGTGGCTGCAAGAGTCATACATCATCCCAAATTTCTCCCCCAACCGCACTAAAGATGTTGGGATGTGATACCTTCTACACCTAACATTAAACTGAGAGATATTCTTCACACCTTGGTTGTAACTGTGCATTCTTCTGCTCAGAATCAGATATGTAATGGCTGGAAACCACCGTGTACTAGCTGCAAATACCTCAACAATGATAATGGCCTGGAAACTTCTCCAATATGTGATTGGAAACTCTTCTTGGGCTGAAAGGAAAGTGTGGGCGAGGCCAGAATTGTTGAGGGCAACAGATCTAAGTTTTGGAACCATATAAACATGGTCGTTAGCTCATCTCTATTGCAGCCAATAATCATCCCAGTTTTGTCAAATTGGTGTTCCTCAACAAAAATGTTCTATTTAACAATGATCCCCTTTATTCGCTAACTTAGAAGTGAAATATTGAGCATAACCAAAATAGACCAAACACTATTATAATCAAGCATCTTACCTTTGAGAAAGGTTGTGATTGTCACCAAATGGTACCAGTCCTCTTTTGCGAGTTTCCCATGGTGACAAAAATTCTGCAATGCCATCAGAGGTAACAATTCTAAGACATTTTTGTAACTTTGGCTGCAAACAATATCTCTGTCATAGGGTCCTTCAAGAGTTTCCTCTATGTCTGCACTCTTCACACTCATCCTGTTGTCCTTGAGCTCAAGGGTGAGCTTATCCACTTCATCTTCCTGCCTTCTCAAGGCATCAACATAAATCCCTCCACATGTGAGGAGATGATCCCCATCCCCAAGTAAGTGTAAGAAGCTTGATTTCACCAGTACCAAAATCTCTTGGAGTTGGTGCAAATCATCTAGAGATATGCCTCCATTAAGCCCTTCATGTCCCATTAGGGCCTTCCAACATACGTCTACCATCATCTTATGAATGTCATCAAAGTGAGTTAGGGCTGCCATAATTTGACTATCATTCATCCTCAAGTGCCTTCCCAAGGTGTGTTACTTGTGGGACATGAAACCTCCATGTAGCATCTCTGGTTTGTCTCCAACATCACCATCATAATTCTGATCAGTCGTTCCTGATTTCCATTTACAATCACACCTCCCAAAATCAACTACCTTTGTGACATCTTTTCCACACAACTCATGTTTTGAGGCTAGGTCAATCTCAGATTCCATCAGGGCATTATCAACATAGTGGTGAGTAGATCATCTTCTTCCCAAAGGACAGCATCAACATCGTCATGCACCATAGAGGAATCATCACTATAAGAGTAGGGTGTTAAGTCATAGGTAGATTCATGCTCATCTTCCATTAAATCAACTTTACTAAAGTCACTTTTCCCACGACATGGCAAAATTTCTCTATTGCTTTCATATGTATGAATATTATTATCATCCAAGTTATCCAAATAAAAAATGGATTCCTTACCAATAAGGTGTAGAATAGGTGCAACAAGGTTATGCTCGTGCAATGGAACATTGGTCAAATCCATACCTCCATATAGCTGATCAGTCAATGCTGGTTGGGCATTTCTTTCAAACTTGTGGTCACCATGAAAACTTATGTGTTCTCCATTGGTAGGAGCAAAAGATGATTCTTGCTTGTCCAATTCTTCATGCGACTGTAGTGAATCTGTGAACATGGCTTCATCCTCTTCCGGACTTTCAAATGCATGGCTAGGAGTCCAAACTTCGAAACATGTCAACTGCTCTTTGTCATTCTCCTGATCACTTGTAGGTTGCAAATTACCAGCAAGCGATCCCTCTTTCTTTTCTATCCTTTCTTCACTAGTAAGTGTTGGTGATTCAAGTTCTCATTCAAATTTTGTTTCTTCCAACAACCTTGCATTCCCTAGGTCGTGTTCCTTGACCTCTTCCTTTCTTTTCCTCATGTTGTACCTATCAAAGGGTTTGGTGTCCTTAATATCCTCGGGTTCACCTAAGTACTCATCAAAGATGTAGATAATCTCCTCACTTACAGGTATAGCTAGTCCCATCATTCTTTTATACTCTTGATACAACATAAGGTCTTTATATTTTTGGTACTTTTCATACCACCGAGCAGTTTTGGAGACCGCAATTTTATCTTCTTCCTCACTCATGTTTCCGTTGTAGATTTGCATTCTCAAAATCAAAACCCACAGGTTGGCAGGATTGGTGGCCCTGATACCACTGTAAGATGCTCAATTCAAATGCAACAATAAATTGCTCAAATTTATGTACGACTTCAAGTAGTGAGTGTTACTTTGCATTCAGATTACAATCCAGACAACATCAATCTAGGAGTCGGAACAACACTAACAACAGTACCTTTAGACTTAAAAGACAACCATACAATTATGCACCAAAATTTGTAGCTATCAATGAAGTAATATCAGATATTAAGATAATTCAAATATAGCTCAGATCTATAACACTGAATTAAAGTTAATGTGCACCCAACACACAATGATATTGTAGCTCAAATCTCGCAATAATTAGCCAATAAACTTAGCAGGATAGGTAAATAGAATTCACTGATCCGAATTCAAAATAACATCCACAAATACAACAATCACGTGCACAATTCAATCTTAACTGACCCAACTCCAAATCATACAAGGAGCATACAGGAATGGATCACTGGAAACAGAATACTGGTGCAGAGTTAGGGAGCAATCTCTGAACAGTCTGATGGAATAGGAGTCCGTTCGCTGTAACCAAATTGAATTCTGTCACAAGGCTCGATAGGAACCACCTACTTTCATCGACCAAAGATGCAAACCAATGACTAGCGTCCTCAAACTGTAGATGACACTCGCTATATCTCCAGGTCTTCGAATGTTCTACTCTTGGGAGTCATGATTGATGAGTGATGGGGATGTTTGGTGACCCGTTTGATTACTCCAACACCTCGCGAATAAAAAAATGTTATCATGCGTTGCTTGCGACTGTGCTGAAATGACACAATTCTATAGATCGAGTGGCGCACAAGGCAGGATCTTCTAATGGGTGTGAGCCTGTGGCTATGCCACAACTCATTTGCATAAATCGCTTTCTACTACCCGTTGCTCCTAACACTGTAAACAAATGCGAATCACTATATCAGAATAGGAACTATGCAAGGAATGGTGGAGGGAAACAATCAGAATACACGAATTTGCAGGTGTGGGGGCTACATCCCAACTTGAAGGTAGTCGCCAAGGGGTTTTCATCCCTCAGTAACTCGCCATGACAAAATTGTCCAAATTCATGATGATCCTCCAAGACAACCGAACTAATATAAATATGCAAGCTATACAGCCTCCCAATAGGTCGGCCCCCACAAAGAAATATAAATGTTAAAGTTATAAAGCCTCCCAACATGTCAGCCTCCAAAAGAAATAAAATTCAAATATTGATTAAGCTGCCAGCCTCAAAAGTGGGTCGGCCAGATATTTAAATTTAAATGTTATTTATTAATTATTTAAAATTTATTAAATTAGTGTTGATAAACACTATTTTACCGCCTTGACCAGATTTTGGTCCTTGCTTGAGCGGGGACATGACAAATGAAACATCTAGGAATATTACAAAGAGTTTTTCCATGGCCCTACCCACATCTTAAACAAAAAATTTAAAAAAAAAATTGTCATCAGCCATGCTAAGAGCATCAGAAAATTAAATCCAGATTCCAAAATAAAACCAGAATCCTAATGATTTCTAGGATTTTTCTTAGACCTCTCCTACTGAGCCAGAAATCCAACATTCTTTGAACTTCTCCTGTGAATGGGACTAGATGAATCACAACTGTGCTTCACCATGAATATTTTCTTCTCCAAAAATGATGGGTGCACAAGTTTGAGGGCTGCTAAGGCATCATTGGAACACTTGTTTACCATGCAAGTTTCTTTTCTGATGAAACTTCAGAGGAACCAAAGTCCACATAGTCTCCACCCTTCTACTAATTCAGTCTAATGAGGTTTTGCTACTGATCAGTGATGATGACTAGAAACAAGATGATTATTATTACCCATAAGATATTGATTAGTACTGACCAACAAAAGATTGCATTATTCCAAGGAGCTTGTGGGAGATGAACGCATCTTACCATTGAGTTCTCTCTTGGTTACATTGAGGGGGAGGAGAAACATGGCTAGCCTGAGAGGTACAGTTAGACATTGTAGATGCATCTCTCCATCCAACCTGATTCCCCAGAAGATGATTATTGTGTATTTGATATCCCAAATCCCACATAGGATGGAGCTTTTCAATTGGTGTGTTCTCAACAATTAATTCAAGTGCAGAATAACTGCTTTATGGTAACAGATCAGGTAGTGAGAAGGAACACAGTGAAAGCAAAGAGAAGAAAGGCTACTTAAACTGGTAGAGAGAGTCCCCAATTCATTCACAGTTTGCACTTGCACTTTTGGCTCTAAAGGAAGAAAATTTGTTTGGTTAGCATTATCGATGCCAACAACAGCTGGCTATAGATGACAGTCTGCCTCCTTCCACTCATACTTTGGGTTAGAGTTCTCCTTTGCAAAATATTTAGAATTTCTCAAGATCTCTCAAAACCTCCAAAATGTCATTAATCTTGACTATGTCCTAGAAGTACTTTCTTGCCAACAATATTTTCAGAACTGAAGCAAATGTTGTCAAAGTGGCATAGGAAGAATGGAATTCCCCGAATCATCTTACAATCCCAACAATCCAAATTAACCAAACTTCTAAGTAGCTCAGCTCAAGAATTTCTAAATGTTAGCTGTATTTGATAATTAAGAAAAAAATTAAGCATAGAATTCATTAAAATCTAAATAACTTTGAAAATAAAATTCCAAATATTTTTAACTCTTGATTCTTCCTCCACTGCATTACAAAAAGTCCCAAGGAAAGCCACCAGTAACATATTTCTAACTTACCTAAGTATGGGGGGAAAAGAAAAGCAAGCATGGAATGTTAACTGAATGTTAATTGCTTTCTTGGCAATTTTTACTTGAATCCAACTGTCCTCTAGAGTGATACATGATAGATACATTAATATCCCAGTGTAAAATGTCCAGTAATCCCCTCTACCATTAGATTGCAAGCCAATAATGATCTGTAATTTCTCTAGTTTATAATAGAAATTAACAAACCACACAATTTATAATACTGTTCAACTTGAAAAGCTCAAATGACAATTAATTAGAGAATTCAAATGTTGTTTAGACTGGAAAAAGAACTAAAGAGCAAAGAAAGTTTACAACACAACACAAAAATTTTATCCTAGAAAACCATGGGATGAGGAAAATCCAATTGGTAAGAGCAATTGCTCGTCTACCTGGTTGTTATTACTCAGAACAAACAAGTACAAATATTTAAGATGCAACTTCTAGTTGTTCTTCTAATTGTCAAGTTTTTCACTTCACTCTTTACTATTTAGTTGTAACTACTCTTCTCCTAGTCACTCCAACACTCCAATTTTCCTCCCTTGATAATAATTTCAATTTTCCTCACTTCATGATATATTCACCATGAAATGCCTCCCCATTGCTCTAAATCGTCTACATGTCTTTAAATAGATTTTTTTGCTCTAGGAAATGAAGGGTCATGTAGGATGTCATGTCCCCTCCTCCATCCAAATAAATTAACTCTAATTTTACTATTAAAAATTGTGGTTTTCAACACTGAAAAATAAAAAATATAATATTTAAATTATAAAAAAATTAATAATATTAATATTAATAATAAATAAATAAAATATAAGCCAATAGTGGCATAATGTGATGGTTAAGTTGTTGTGGTGTTGTCATTGCCAACTTGCCATCAAGGTTCAAACCCCATTGGGGTGTTATTGTTGAATGTTTAAATTGGGGATGAGGTCCCCCATTTGTGACCTCACCGGTTCATAGCTCCGGGTCAAAAGTGTTTACGCCTAATAAATAAATAAATAAATAAATAATATAAACTTCAAGTAGGTTGGTGCCAAAGGAAATTCAAAATCAAGCTGGATTGGCTTATTAGGAATTAATCCAAATGGGTAAAAAAGGGTACTCGTGATTTCATTCTAGGCTATCAAAGGGGATAATTTTCTGAGTGTTTGAATTTCTGACCATACTGTGATTGCTTGGACAAAAACCCCCACACTCGTACATCAAGGTATTTGGATGAAAATCTAAATAACTTTCATTTGAGCAAATCTACTTCAAGTTTGCAATCAAGCTTACATTCTTGAACATTTTATCAACTTCCAGCTGGCCAATTTGTTTGTAGACCCCAATTGGAGTGCCAGCATCACCTTCTGCTGTAACAGCCACTCGGCCACCCAGAACAGCTTGTGGATGGACTGCATACAACAAATAAAGAGGTCGCAGCAGTCATAGAAGGGGTTGATACCCTGAGCATGAGCTTCCATGAGTAGAATCACAGCACAGTAAGGCTGATTGCAGCATATAGCAGATCTAGTGGTTGCTGTATATCCAGATCTGATTGCAGGGAATCTACAATCAGGGAATGCATTCCTAGTTGAAGCTGATCACAGGCCTACCAGCATCCTAAGTGAAGGAAAACTTCCATAACAAGGAGCTGCCCCTTATTTGCAGATTGAACTGACCATTACCAGAGCATCTGCAGAGTAATATTAAGGTCTGCACATCAATTTTGGGTCTGAACACAAGTTTGGAAGGAGAATCACAGTTAAGACTAGCCTAGGAAATGTGGAAGCATAGAGTTTATTTACTGCACAAAGAGATCTGCAATCTGAATGGTGGCGGTTGAGGGTTTCATGCCTCAATGCCTCACAGCAGGGTGTGTCTGTGAAGGCAATTTCAGATCTCATCAGGTGACAACATCCCTGTGTGTCCAGACATCCTCCCACAGGTGAGTGCAGGGCAGAATCTAAGGGGATCATCCCAGATCAGGTCAAGGGATGCAACTCTCATTGTAATCTCGTCATCATCAATAAATTCCTTGTATTCATGTTCAGACTCTAATTTTGAAACTATTATCTACTGATTATTTGCAAATAGAGTGTGGTATCTCTGAGCTACTGTTTCTACTGTGTGGATTGTGAAAGTTGAAGTTAACAATGAAATTGTTTTTATTTAACTTTTAGTGTATGGTGCAGATCCAAAACTTAAATCCATCCTGTTGAGTCTGATTAGAAAAGTAAGAAAAAACCATAGGGTCAACACATAGGACATGAGGAGTCATGGAAAAAGTGAAAAGTCATGTGGAGAACATGAAAGGTCATGTGAGGGACATGAAGAGCCATGGAGTCATGCAAAGTCATTTGTGGAGCATTATGTCTTCTTTTGGGGAAAGAAACAAAGTGGGACATTCCATCCCTTCTTGGAGAAAGACGAAACAAGTAGTATCCGTATATTCCATCCTTTCTTGGACTCTAATGGATCATACCCCCTTGGAACCTTAAGGATCATACCTCCCTTATTTGAAGACTTTTGGGTCCCAATAAAGCCTATTTATTCTCGAAATAAAGGAAAGAATTTATTCCCCTATTTCTAAAGATTTTGTGTCCAGTGTCTGGAACAAGACTCCCTCACATCTCCCCATCTATTCTCCAAGGAAAATTCTTGGCACTAAAGATCTTTGAGCTAGAAGGGAGAGATACTTTGTATGCACAGGTCTCAATGCATTTGTTCAGAATAAGAATCCTTCACATCTCTAGGTTCATTCTTCAAGGCAATGCTCAACACTAAAGTGCTTTGAAATACTAGGTAGTGATGATCTATCACATTTGAAACCTGCAACTGTAAAAAGAATTGGTGCTTGATTGGTGCCCTTCTCATGATCATCTTAATGGTGGTCACAGTCCTACAACTTTATGCTGTCAGCTAAAACTCTTCATGTTACAACCTCTGTGATACACAAGACATTCTACAATATTTGCAAGGGGTTACAAGCCATATCACAAAAATTGCTATGATGGCCTCTTCATGTTACAACTTGCTACCATGAATGCTTTTCCTTTCTACTAAAACATATGTTGCAATGAAGGTCATACATAATTATAATGTTTACAGTCTAGTTGAAGTGCTAGTAGGCATGCTACAACAACTGAGATTATATAGATCCTCAAACTACAACTATGTGCATGCTACAACTATGATGATATTTTGTGCAAAATAAAAAAATGGTTGTTATATGACCCATCGCTATGGTGCTCTTTTCCTTTGCTAGAATTGAATTCCCAACCTCATGCTTTCCAAAAATTCCTCTCTCAGAGTGCTCTACTTCCTCCACCCTACTTGCTACACACCAAGTGGTGAGTATTTTTCTGATCCTACTTGCCATTTTCAAGCGGCTGCATTTTGTTTTCATTCTCATTCATGATAATCTGTAATGTCCCCTTTTGAGATGTCCCTAATTCTTGCCCTAGGTTCACAAATATAATGTAGTTAGGGTTATAACTTACCACTTTAATGCTTCAAGTAAGATAAATCTTGGTTTATATTCTGCAATCATGTTAGATAATATCGGAAATATAATTCATATGATCATAACATAATAAATGCCTTATCTATTTAAGGTATACAAAATACATAACTACCAATATCCATAATGCATAGTGGAAGTTTTAATCATAATAGGACTTGGATGAGACACATGATAAGTCTGCCCAAAGTTATCCATCTAAGCCCAAGAGCACTAGCATCCGACCAAGACAACCCACCCCTTGGCCCCGAGCGGTAGGAACGTCCAAACCAAGACAATTCCACCCCTAGAGTGGCATGCTTAGTGGATACACTTGCATTTGCTTTTCCTATCCATGTTGTCTTATCCATCCTCCTTATAATTGAAACTCCTTGAATCCATCCTAACAATCAATCATAGTTTGTCTTGATAGGGGAGCCTTGAAAGGGATGCTTGCAAACTACTCAACCCATCTAAGCCCAAGAGCACGAGCGTCTGATCAAGACAAACACACCCCTTGGCCCCAAGGGGCAAGAACATCCGACCAAGACAATTCCACCCTCGGAGTGGCGTGCTTAGCATGGGAGGCCCGTAAACAACATCCTCCTAACTTGCTTCCTTCAACCTTACATATGATTGCTTAAAGAAAATCCAATGAACAAGAATCTATAAGGAATCATACTTATGAGGCTCAATAATTGTTGCAAGCATCATTATTGCATAGTCGTATACAATTCTCTCTCTCACACACATACATATATATTTTCTCTACTTATTAGTATTCATATAGATACATTTATGTAATTATTCTTTACTTATATTAGTATTCATATATATACATATTTATATAATTATTCTTTAATCACACACACACACATATATATATATATTAACATTCATATCTATACTTTATATGACTAATAAATGTTTTATATCTGCTGCTGTTCTGATATGCAGATTTTACTATATTCTCTAATCTCCTTATTTCCTTTCCATTCATTCCATTCGATTAGAATGTGTTTTTATATCCTCTTCTTTATTCATCGATTCCCTATTTATGCCTTCTAAGAAAGGTGAACCATCTAAAAGACACAATGTTTCATATGTATACACCTCCTTCAAAAGAGGTGACCTTTTGCAAAGGGATCAACCTTTCCTAACATGTTAATAATTCATCAAACAGTGCTGATACTATGTTTTATTGCTAATCGTAGGATTCTTAGTATGGTCTCCTGTTGCTGCTCTATAGTCATTTAATGGGAATCGCTGAGCTTGGTTTATAGTCACTATAAGCAATTGCCGTTGTTCATATATTTTATATCTTATATGTTAATATATATTTATTATTTTTATATTAAATGTTTCTTGTTTAAAATATATTTATTATTATTATTTTTATATTAATTTTCTTTTTTATATCTTTTAGTATTTATATATATATTATAATGATTATAATTACAATGACTTTTAAGTTGGCAATATTTATTTTGTATTGTCAAATATTATAATATTATCTTATGATAATGTATTTTATTTATTTTATTCATTTATTTGCATTTCAATGCATTACAATTTTGGGGACACGACATAATCAGAATCTCTTCCTTACTTGCCCATAAAAGTGGTGTTACTTTCCCTTGTTATACCATTCAACAAGTGGAACAAATTACATGTTACAATGACAACATTGCCATGAAAATATATGCATGCCTACAACATTGGAAAATATCCATAATGTTGCCCATACTACTGAATTTTCTGTCCATACTGTGGTGAGTATTTTGCTACACCTACTTGCCATTTCCAAGCAGTTGCATTGTTTCCATTCTCCTTCAGAGTGTTTTCCTTACTTGACCTTGGTATGCTTTTCAGACTTGCCAATGGATTCATCGTATTTAACGTCTTGGAATAAAACATGTTCATGGGTACCTACCTTGCATATCTTATTCTTTGGTTATTCTTTTGGAGTAGAGGCTAGTCCATTTATTCTTTGTGAACTCCTTTCTCTTCTCTTCTCTGCTCCATTATGCTAGAAATTTGATAGTAATTCATTGTTTTACCATTAACTCCTATTGCAATTGCTTAAGGATTCCCATGAAGAATTCTTCTTAGTTCTCCTTGCTAGCTTGCAACTCTTCAACTCTTTCTTCCAAGTGAAACACCTGCTCACAAAGGATTCTCTTCTTTTCTAGCACCTGCTCATGGGATTCTTGGAGATCTTCAAGCTTTCTCTTTAGTGCAAAACCTTGTCAATGATTTGGAAATATGGCTATACACACAAATCTCTTCAGTGTCACCAAAAACTCCTAAAAGCCTCAAGGAACTTGCTTCTCTAATACCAATTGATTCATAATTTCTTGAGTTTATAGTAGAAATTAACAACCCACACAATTTAATACTGTGCTATTTAAAAATCTAAAATGACAATTAAGAAGATTGAAATGTTGTTTAAACTAGAAATAGGAACTGACAAGCAAAGAAAGTTCACAACACAATCTGATTTTTACCTTGGAAACCCCTGGATGGAGAAAAACTAGTTGGTAATGAAAATTGCTCATCCACCCAATTGCTAATGCTCAAGACAAACAAGTACATAGATAAGAGATGCAACTTCTAGTTCTTCTTACTGTTGATTCTGTCACTTCACCCTTAAGCTGTAACTTTTCTTCTCCTAGTCACTCCAACACTCCAATTTTCATCCCTTGATGATAAATTTACCATGGAATGCCTCCATTTGATACATGCACTACGGGATGCCTACCCATTTCTCTAACTCGCCCTCTACATGTCTTTGAATAGGTTTCCTTTCTTTAGGAAATGAAGGGACATGTTGGGGACACGAGAAGTCATGGAAGAACATGAAAGATCATATATGGGATATTAAGGGCCACATAGTCATGAAGAATCATGTGTGGAGATTTTTTTTGCTATTTTGGGGGAAAGAGACAAAGTGGGATGTTCCATCCATTCTTGGGGAAAGAAAAGACAATTGTGACACTCCATCCCTTCTTGGGGAAAGAAAAGACAAGTGCACCATTCCATCCCTTCTTGGATTCTTGTAGATCATGCCCCCTTGGAACTTTATGGATCAAAAAACCATCACAAATAATTAGGAGAGGAATGAAGAGGTCAAAAATAGTGACCCTTTATGGCAATCTAGTTTAACTGAAGTTACAGTGGTTCCAAAGACCATGCTAGGTGCTGAAGCTGTTTTGGAACGTGCAAAGATATCATCAGCCAAGGAAGAAGCCATATAATACAGAAGTTCAAAATAATTTTCAAACTTTCCACCAAAGAGAGTGTAGAGGAGCAATACTAAAAACGCAGAAGGCAGAAGAAAACAACCAAACAGAAAAGGAAGGAATATTTTATAAGGAAATGGAAGTGATTATTCTCAACAAAGTTTTTGGTGAATTGGTTGTCTATTGTTAGGCCTTTTATGCATGGTGACCTAGAGACATGGGGTAGGGTTACAGTTATGGGGACACCATCTTTTATCAAGATACCAGCTAAAATGTATAATAGTACATCTATATTATATATAGATATAGTCACCTAGAGAATTTGGTATTGGGATGAGGCCCTCATCCTTATACTGGAGATTATTGGTGGCTATGTTTATGTTGCTTTGTTTAAACTCCACTTTAAAGACAATACACCAATTGCTTTGTTCAATTGGGAAAAAATATTAGTAATTCCTTGCTTCATCAATTGCAAACCGTACAGCAAACAGGTAGATTTTACATGATGTCATATCCAATGTATGTCATACTTGCCTCTACCAAGTTAGAGACAACAACTTGTAATATTGAAAATGTCAAAAATATAGAAGATTTTGAAAAGTGGCTACAAAGCCAAATCAAACTGATAAATGATGTTTTCATTCATGAGATCTACAAATTCTACATGGGAAGATTCAAGCCCATATTTTCTTAGAAATTATATTTACCACTAAGTACATAGAAAACTAGTTCATTGCAAAGAATCACTCCTTTAAAGGGCTTTTGGGTTTATATGAAATACCCAAGGTTGCTAGGAGACTGGTACTAGTACTGGTATGGGAGACTAGTACCGGTATTGGTACGGCTTTTTTTTAAAATAGGAGACAAGGGTACTTGGAGATGCCATCTTTTTTTAATATAGAAATAATTTAATAAATTAATAATTTATAGAAAATATCATGACATTGAACTTTCAAAACAAGAGCAATGGTAAATTTTAACAATGAACATTAACTTTAAAGTTTAAATACACAAATGTCATTGTGTCAAAGAGTCAAAGAGTTCATACTTCATAGTTCACATTTGACATTACATATTTAATATTCGATCACATATTGAATTTTAGAAATGTTGATAGTTTGATAGGCTGTTACGCAAACAAAAAACAAAAATCAGAAATCTATCATCTACACCACATCATGATCATCCATATCAAGGTCCTCAGCTATGATGCTCTCCAAATACTCATCACTCTCAAACTCAGGTTCCTTTGCTAGTAGTAGAACTGGGGGTGAATCACTAAGACCATCTTCTTCAACCACTTCATCCACCATGGCTGCAACTTCTCCATCAAGTGAAATTTGATCCCATTTTTCTGAAGGACCCTCCTTGTACCCAGGATCTGCACGAGAGAGAAGACGAGGTGAGCTATGAATGTACACCAAGTTCTTTGCTTTCTTTGACCTTAATCGGTTCCTCTTTAGTGAATGAATAAAACCATAAGTACTCCAGTTTCTCTCACAAGATGAAGAGCTGGTTACTTGTGAGAGTAGTCTTATTACAAATTATTGCAATTCAGGAGTTTCACCTCCATGGTTCCACCACCACTCTATAGGGTCTCTCTTTGCTTGCATATCATATAAAGCTTCCATGGAAGAAAAATCACCATGCCCACGTGAAAACTTATTCCATTGACTCCTCATAATTGACGCTTCCTCACCTTGGCCATAAATCATTTTTATTGCACTCCAAAATCCCTTCATTGCCTTTATATCCTCATATGGAGCCCTCTTGTTGGTCACTTGTATATTATGCCATTTAGGATTTAAGGCATAGGCAGCACAATGAAGGGGTGTGTTAAGTTTGTTCCATCTTCCATGTAACTTTTCTTCTATCAAAGGATATAGAGAAAGATCTTTTGCATATGTTATTTTCTTTATTCTTTCACACATGGAATCTATTTCTTCATAACTTTCTCCCAAACATGGCTTGTTTGAATCTGCAAATTTGATCACCTCACATATGGGCTTAATAAAGTCCACAACAAATTTAACATCAGCCCAAAACTAGTCATCAAGGACCATTCCTATCACCTCAACTACAACATCTGATGTAGATTACCTCCAATCTGCCCATGCATCACTAACTATTGTGGAACACAAAGCTCCTTTCACTTCACAAAGACGATCAAGGAGAATAAAATAAGAAGCAAACTATGTATCAGTTGGTTTTAGAAGTTCCACCTTGGCAAATTTTCGATAAATGGCTTGTGTGTGGTGATGGTTACATATGAACATCTATATTTTTTTGCCCTTTTCTATGAGAGAAATCCACTAGAACTTGCGAATATCTTTGAGTGCATTATTCAACGAATGCACACAACATGGTGTCCAAAATATATGCTTGTACTTTTTTTGCACCAACATGCTTGCTACTTGAAAAACAAGGGCAGCATTTGTAACAATTTGGACTGCATGTGATGCCCCCACCTCCTCAATGTCATCACGTAGCTAGTTAAAAAGAAAATCTGCATTTTTTTCTTCCCCTGAACAATCTATTGCCTTCAAAAAATAAGGCCCTTTGCTGCATGTTACCATGATATTAAGTAGTGGACGATTTCTAGCATCTGTCCACCCATCCATCACAATACTGCATCCTTCTATAGCCCACTCTTTTCATCGGTGCAGTTTGTTGGTCTAATTGATTTTTTTCTTTATAAATTACTAAATTAGAGTAGTGCAAAACATACCCAGCTGGTTTATACCCAGCTGGTCCATTAATGATAGCTTGGACCATCTCTCCATAGAAAGGTGAGTGGGCAACATTAAATAGTATTCCATTTGCATAAACGAAGCGTGCAATCGCTGCATCAACTGCTTCTCGATCTTGCACATCAAATAATCTTCCAATGGGGTTTGAGCTACCAATGTTTGGTCTCTTGCGAGAACATTATGCTCGCACATCTCTAGAAGACGCATCCACCTCTACCTCTCTATTTTGATTTTGAGTTGCAACAATTGCCCCTATCGTTGAAGCAATAGAGCTCAAATTAGAAACTTTTCCATCAGCCCTTTCTTGATCCCTCACAACATCATATCTTTGTACCTCATTTGGACAAGGATCAACACTTTTTCTAGGTATGTGAAGGAAATGAGCCCTCACCCTCGTGTAAGTACCTTGCCATGACATTTCACATAACTTACATGTGATCGTGGTTGTTCCACCTAAACCCTTCAGCCCTGGAACACGATCACAATACTTCCACAATGGGTACAAGCCTTGTTTTCCCCCAACTGATATTCTACACAAAAAAATAAAAATTATTAGCAACATATCAGATATCCATATCAATTTTGAAGGGTAGTTTTTTTTTATTTTAGACAATCTTAGACAATATTTTTAACATTCAAGTTTCTGATTTCTCTTTTAGTTTCATATTTAATTTTATTATTAATATTTACTGTAACTGTGTACACAATAAAAAAATTAGGTACACAGTTACACAATGCAAAACTTAAACTAATAACAGAAACTGAAAGTATCGTGACTGTGAGGCTTCAGTTTTTAACATTTTCAATTTTTCATAGGGTTAAAATTTAAGAACTTAAACTAATATTCAAATTCCTTAGTTGGATGTGAGAGGTATGCTAGATCATTCATATTTATTATTGTTGGTCGTTGATTATGGAGATATTTTATAATTTATTGCTATTGGTTGTATTGAGCTTGCATTAAACTAGGCGTGGAAAGTTGGAAACTGAAGAGGTTTATTGCTAGGCTGGGCGTGAATATTCTAAAGATACTGGAGCAACTAACACCTTCCTTCCTTCCTGCCGTGGCATTTTATGAAGTCGTGGGTTTGAGCAGAGGGGTTGTGAGTTGCAATAGAGGGGCTAAATCTTAAAAGTCTTAAAGTTAAAGTTAGTTAAAATGTACTACAATCTGGTGCGGATTCCTTTAACTGCTGAGAAATGATGCCCTCCACAAAAAATAGATGCCCTCCTCCACAAAAATTGCAGCTCCCCTTTACAATGCAGAAGTCGTCGCTGAGAAATGACGAAATGAGTTTTAAGTTTGACTTTTAACCTTTAAAGTTTTAAGTTTTCATGGTTTTTTTTAAAAAAGAGGTTGGGAGACGTCATTTTATTTTCAGGAGACTGTAGAAGACCTTTGCCTGCATCTCATTAGTTTGGAGGCATCTCTAGGTACATCTCCAACACCAGAGATGCATCCCAGCCTCTGAGACACGTCTCAGGGGGAAGGAGACGTGTCTCCCATTAACCTTGGAAATACCTATTGACTATCCAAGTGGCTGAGTGATAAAACCCAAATAATGAAATTTAGAAAAAATTAAAGGCACATAAGTGGTTCCATAAGAAACACAAGCTATCTCGTTGTCTATTCACATAAATTGGGAAATATGTTTCCCCAAATTTTGATTGCAAGTTGGCTATGAAACATGAATCGAGTAAATATCATTATCCATCCCTAAATGCTGGGAACAAACATTATGACAATGATGAGAAAAAGAGGAAGAAACTTGTCCTCCAAAACCACCATTTAAAGAGAAGAAACAAAAGGGTGAAGAGGAGGATTACCACAAGATGAAAAATGGAACCAGCTGACACTTGAAAGTGCCAAAATTTCACTCTTTGATTAGTATGAGAAGCAAAAGAACGCATTGGATCCTTTAGCAACACTCATTTTATTTTCATTGCCGATAAGTAAAATTAAGAAGTCAAACTTTTGATCAACATGAATCACCAAACTAAAGGTAGCATCAAAGACAAAGCTGATGACTATGATGCATCTCGATTCTCAACCTTGTTCTGTGTTCTTAAGATATAAGAGTTAGGGATAGTCATGTTATGTCTGATTTAGTGAATTCATTTCATTCCAAAAAAGGTTGTTAAGATGATTACAAACATTATACATTCAATAAAGTATATGTGCCTATCATCAATTTTACATTCTTTCTCAAGGTCATCCAACCCCATTACAATTGAGTACCTAACACTGTAGAACAAATAAGAAGAGCAGAATTTTTTTGCAGGATACAAGTTTTAGCCCTCCTTTATTTTTACAATATAAATACAAATAGCTTATTTATATACATGAAAATAAAATTCAAAATATAACTGAGACTAAAATCTCATGTCAGCTACAATACTTAATGTCCAAAGTCAAACCATTGTTTGATTGACTGATCCTTACAAAATATGCATATAGTAGAAACCAAGTTAAATCTATGATGCATAATATTTATGATTTATCATTTTTACAGGCCATAGATACACTTAGGTGAATAGCATGTTCACAGTGAAGTCATTTTATTTCTCTATTTGCATTAGTTAAATATACACCAGAGATAGTAATTACTGTATTAAAGAAATGCATACAAATTTCTAACAATGAAATTAGAAATTGCATAATGAAACTGGAAAACATAAATTAGAAATATGAATAGAATATTGATAATTTCCAACCTGCTCTTCTTATGATTTATAGAAAAACAAGGACACGCTTGATAAATGAACATTTATTAATCATATGATGAACTTCTAAAATGGAAAAATGGCAAGCATCCCTTCGGTGGACTAAAACAAAGGATCAAACAGGTTCAATCCATACATACCAATCCAATCCATGCCATAAATTTTATAACCACAAGAGTTCAATTGCCTTGCAAAACGTGTATATCTCCCACTAAACCACCATCATGAAATCAAAATGAGATATATAAAACACCATGAAAATCCATAATAATATTATATTGGAACTTTTGCTACAGCCTACAACCAGAGCATAATAAGAAAGAACAAGCTCACCAAGACTAAATCATTACTTACCAGTGTTCATTGAGACCATGTAAAAGAATTACCAATGCCCTGAAAAACCCATGAAACAAAAATAGGAATTAACCTTTGAAAAAAAGGAAAAAAAAACTGGCCACAAAAGACAAGCTACTACTAAAATCACATTTTATCTAAATGCTCTGAAAAAAACATGAAACAAAAATAGCAATTAATTTCCAAAAATAAAAAATTAACTAGAGCAAATGACAAGCTACTACTAAAATCGCATTTTATCTAAATTCCCAGAAAAAACACTTGAAACAAAAGTAGCAATTTACCAATTAATCTTTTAAAATAAAAAATAACTGGAGCAAATGGCAAGCTAATCTTAAAACCACATTTAATATAAATCATAATTTTTTGATTAAAAAAAAATCACCAATGAGAAGACAGAAATTTATTACTTTAACACAAGTCACCTTCTTAATAATGATAAGAAAAGAAAAACATCTTTTCAGGAAACACCGGTTATACTTATACCTATTGGTTATTATTATTACCAAACAGAGATTAATTTTTCTTGGAATGAAACAGGATTGAATTCTTCCTGGCCATTATTTGTTAATTGCTTCTTAAAACAAATACCTTCTCACTGTATTTATGTCTGGTACCACAAATACTAGGGAATGCAAGTTGTGATAGTTCATGATCACTTTTACATATATACTAAATTTTATTTAATTTGTTATTATAAAAGAAATCTTTATTTTTTCATATTTTTGAAGACAGGGTATTATATTTATTTTTATAGTCTTGTTGTATGTGGATTGAGAAGGCCAAGTTTGCTCCTGAGGTTAGTGCCAAGGTTTAAACCTAAGCAGAAGCTCTGATGTTTTCAAAAAGCCTTCACATGCCAAAAAGGTGTGTTAGTTTTTTTAAAATGCCTTATTCCTTTCTATGAATTTTGAATTTTTTGAATTTCTTCATAATTTAGTTCTTTTTTTTTTTTCAAATTCATGTCATACGAGAAGTTCTTATTTTTTGAGAAATTGATCTTGATCTGGTCCCCAGCAAGTGATATTGTAGGCCACAAGCCAAGGAGGGATGGGACACATGCCACAATTGATGCATGTGTCTAGGATTCAAGGAGAGAAGACTTAGCTTCTTAGCTAAGGATTATTGTATTATGGAATGGAGGGCTGCTCCCTGACTAATGACATCAAAAAAGATATAAATTAGTATGAAATTAGATTAATTATTTATCTATAGGACACCATATTTAGTCATTCAAATTTCACAACACAAATCCTGACCAAACTCCAATCTTAATTATACAAGTCCAGGAGTTTAAAATGTGTTGTAGCCAGTTAAAATTGTACATGAAATTTGGAAATAAGAACTCCACCAAGTAAAAGTTAGCATATTTAAGTCGATGAATTTGTTATAGTATCATCATTGACTGGCCATGCACTAGCAATCTCTAAGAAATCTAGCTAGGGGTACTGCCCTTGATGTTGAACCACTCTAAACCTATCGAAGAATAGCTAAGATGAGCATTCAACTTTCAATTGCTTTAGAAGTCCTCCATGACCAATTGCCAGTTTAAATCCCTTTTGAAAGGAAACGGTTTAGGCAAATTGGTTTGGGAATCACTAAAATATTGAAGTTGGTTGGGTAGAGTTTTCAGCTATACTTAAGAGTAGTTGGTTAGCAAATTCAAAAAATAAAAGCAAAGTGGAGCTATTAAAACATTAAAAATAAAACCCTGACAGGAATTGCAGGGTAAAAAATCATGGCCATTCATGGTACCAATCCCCAAGGAAAGTCACTGTCAATGTATATTCCATTTAGCAAAATTGATTCAAGGAAGATGGAAAGGGGAAAGAAGAACATGCACCTTTCTGGCAAAGATAGGACTTGGGAGATCATTTTATGTTTTGTAAGCTGGTGATCACCCATACCTAAGACCATTACATTTTTTTTTTTTTTTGTTCCCTTTCTTGCTGCTATTTTTAGATATGATCATATATGCAGCTACTACGTAGTTAATCTGAAATCCACTTTCCATTTTACAATATTAAGATACTGGGCTTGCTTCATATATAATTAAATTATATTTAGATATTACTGTAATGAACACTAGAAGGGGAATAGTAACAGCAGAACTGAGAACAGTATAATTTTTCAGACTCCAACAGGTTGCAGACCAAACATTGGTAGATTGCACCTAGGATGCTTGTTGGTTCAGCTCAAAAACACTCATCGAGTTATACAGATAACGTGTTCCGGGAACCAAATCTTCACATGTACTATAGCCGGCTAGCTATTGCAAAGCGTTTGGGAAAACCCTCCAACAGATAAATACATGTCAAAATGCACCTCATTCGGTGATTGTTGTTTTTCACTTTTTTCCTATCTGGTTTATACCCTGTTGATGGTTCCTTTCAATCTGCCCGCTTTACAATAATTTGCAATAGTATATCCTAGAACACGAACAGTGCAAAGCAAGACAATTAAACAAACCTTGGTAGATGTTTTTTTTAATTTGAACACCCCTCCAAACAATCTTTGTGCACCTTGACAAATTCTACCAACCAATATTGGCCTAAAGTACATTACAAATCATAAGCCTCATCTATTAATAATATTTATATTACTGTATAATTAAAGTTATTGTACCTATATTTCTATTTTTGTGATCTACTGAACGTGTCAAATATATTGTAGGAAGCTGGCAATCGTAACCTGTGCAACAAAAGCCACCTACTACAATGCTGAGTCAATATTTATGACATGGACAAAGGTACGTACTATGCTGTCTTGTCTAGGACGAGACCTACCATGTAACCTGTTGTAAAACGTAACTTTGATGTTTCCTTCGAGATATAAGATTCATTCCTCCCCACATGAATTGGAGAAAAAGTAGGTACATTTTCTAGATAAACTTTACATAACAGTAGAGGAGAAAAGATATGTATGAAAAGTAGCAATGATTGACTCACTTTGCATCCCGATTTAGTGGCGTCCAGGACTGAGTAAAAAGAGTCTCTCCTCTTGAACTAATAAAAAGGCGATGCTTCCAAGCAGATCCATCAAACGACCGACTTTTCATGGCAAGGGCCCGCCTTCTGCAAACTTCTTCTTCCTCTTCTTCGTCTCTGCGGATATTCCTTCTCCACCGACTAGATTTTTTTTTCCCCGAAGATGATTTCAAAAGCGAAGCTTGGCTCTTACCTTCCTCTGTTTTCTCAGACGAAATTCCACGGTGATGAAAAGACATTAGAATTAAAAAAAACAGGGCATATATGGAAAGCGCTTGTCTCTTCAAAAATCTGAGAGAAAACAAGGCATTTACGCGGCCACTCGCACCCGAGGGCAGAATCACCGCACAAGTATCTCGTGCCATCGCCACTGTCGCCAAATTTGGCTTCGATTGCCATGCTCTGATTTTCACCCTGGGTTTCAATTTCTGCTTCGGTTTATCCCGCCTAGGGCAGCATAAATTGCCGTGCGGAATCAGAGTCCGCTCTGGAACCGCGGTACTCCGCAGGATCAACATACAAACTGACCAAAAGCTGGCTCAATATAAATCAAACTCTTAGAAAAAATAATCAAATTTAGTCTAATTTGAACCGAATTGCTATAAATTTATTAGATCCTTGTGAAAACACGCAACAAAACTTAAGCGAAAATATCTCAATTGAGAACAGAACGGCTGGAAGTTTTGTCAGTCAACTTCTAATCCTTCGAAACACCTGGAAAGGGCCTCCAAGATTAGGATCAACATTCCACTATTGACCATGGGGTTACCCTTAGATTCTTGATTGAGAAAATTTGGGATGTTCAAGGCGATGAAGCTTATTGCTGCTTTGTTGACTTTAAAAAAGCCTTTGACACGGTGCCGCGGGGTAAGTTATGGAAGAGAATGGAGGATTTGGGAGTTCCGCATGAGCTTAGGGCGGCTGTTCATAGGCTATACGAGCAGGTCAGAGCTAAAATCAGAACCAATGATGGTATGTCAGAATCCTTTGGCAGCGATGTTGGTGTCAAGCAAGGCTGCCCGCTTTCCCCAACGTTATTTGGGCTTTACATTGATAAGTTGGAAGAATGGTTAGGCAAGGTTGGTGGGAATGGCATTCATTTGGCCAATTTTGTAATAAAATTGCTCTTATACGCTGATGATCTCATTTTAATTGCTAAAACTGCGCTTGATTTGAGAAAACATTTGAAGGCTCTTGAAACGTTTTGTCAAGAGGTCGGGATGCAAGTGAACACTAGCAAAACCAAAATAATGATCTTCTCGCTGCGGAGGAAAAAACAGCAAATTGAATTTCTCTTTGAAAGTAGACCGTTGGAAATAGTGGAAGAGTACAAGTACCTTGGGCTTGATTTTCACAACAAACTTAGTTGGGAAACATGTAGAGCAAAAAGAATTCAGGGAGGTTGGAAAGCGCTATACTCTCTCCAAAATAGATGTAGAAATGCTGAATTATGGGATTGGAAAACTAAAAGAACGCTTTTTGGGCTTCTTGTCACTCCGGTGATTCTATATGGGTGTGAAATTTGGGGCAGCAATATGTCAGACCAGAAATGGAGACAAGTGGAAAGAATACAAAAACATCTAATTATAAGCAGCCTCAAGCTTAAGACTACAGTGCCCTATGAGATTTTATTGGCTGAGACCGGTACTTTTCCCTTGGAGGCCTCGGCGATGATTCGGTTATTAAGCTACCTAAAGAAGGTCCAGAATATGGAGAGTCATCGGTGGCCTAAGTTAATCATGAAAGAAGAGCTAACTAGAAGAAAGAACACCTGGATGAAACAAAATATCAAATGGATGAAAAAATGGGATGTTGAGATGCATGAATGCCCAAACACAAATGAAGAAATAAAAAAATATGTGAGAGAAAAATTTAAATATGCTATATGGATGAAAAAAGCAGGACGCAAAAAGGATTACTATATCAAAGAATTCAATCCCACGAGGGATCACGAAGAAAAGGCCTATATAGGCGCGAATATCAAATGGAAAGCAAAAATGTTGATTGCCCAATTGCGTACTAGTTCGCATCATCTTAGGTGCGAAACGGGCAGGTGGGTGGTTCCTAAAGAGGAGTGGGAAAATAGAAAATGTCGTTTTTGTAACATGGGTATGGTGGAGACGGAATGGCATTTCACCATGGAGTGTTCAGCGTATAAAGACATCCGGGCTAGTTATGGGGTCACCGTGCAGGTCGATAATTTAAATACTCTGTTTGAAGAATCAAGGTTAGACAAAGTTGCAAACTTCATCATCAAAATTCACTGCAGGAGGGCTGATCTTGAACGGAGTTTACAATCTGCTTAGGGCCTTTTATGGGTGGCTCTTGTGCTGGTCTTGGGTCCCTTAGGCTTCTTTGGCCTCGTGGACGTCATTAAAATTTTTCATTTCATTTCATTTTCAATCCTGGAGCATTCGAGATAAAACTAGTAGCATTCCATGCTTTTGGATGCCACGCGTTTGCGTAAGAAAGGCAACTGCGTTCACCTCAAATTCAGGACCACATATATTGTTGAGGAGTTCATTAAAGAAGCCAATTAATCTATGTAAGGTGTAGATTCATTCCCCGCAGCTTGGAGTGGATGTATACCGTCCCGTACAAGTTATTTGAGCTACTTCAGGCATTTCTTATTATTACTGCTATTGTGACTTCTGAGAGAACGGAAAAAGGGACAATGAATAGTAGGAGATATTTATCATTGCAGGTCAACGAGATATTTTAGTCTTTAAATACGGCATTCATTACAAAGTTCAAACATTTGAACATTGGAAGGTGTATAGTCAAAAGTCATTTGAGTTACTTTAATCAATGCATTAAAAAGTTCAAATATTTGAACATTGTAAAGTGTATATGCAAAAGTTATTTGAGTTAATTTAGGCAATTCTTTTAAATTTTTGAGTGTTTTTGTTGATTTCATTGTTTAAATATTTTTATTTTTTATTAGTATGAAATAGTTTGGTTTGAATTAGATGAGGTTATAAATAGGGGATCTCATTTTTTGCATGAACAATTGCATTAATGTGAATAGTCTAAGCTCGCGAGCCTAATAGTTCAGTAGAGTTTTTGGAGCATAAAAATAAGGGCACGAACACCCACAACTTTAATACTAAGGTTCAAGCCTACAAGCTTATTGGATCGGCAAGAACAAGGATCACAATGATCCAACAAAGGTTTGACCTTGGTGACAACAACAATGCCACGACTTAACCATTGTATTATGCTATGAACGACAAATTTTATTGTTTAAAATGTTAATAATATAAATATTCTTATATTTTTTTTTTAATTAAACATAACAAGATAATTTGGGATTTTCTTTTATAATGTTGGAGATAATATAATTTGGAAATTGGAAAAATAGTGAAATAATAAGGGGTTGAAATTATGTGCAATGTTTCATGAAAAATATATGATTTGATTCCTATTTTGTAAGCATTTTGTTTCAAATTTTATGCCCAATTTTTTTGTTATTGACCCAAATAAGTCTATAATTCGTGTAATCCTTCTCTTTTTTTTGGACTACTTAATTTTTTTAAAGATAATTCATCTTCTACAATATATTTTTTGTTCTTTCATAAACTTTTCACAATAAAAATAGAGAATAAAGTAATTCATCTATTGTATTGTTATTTTTATTTTCTTTTCATCTAATTTTCTTATTAAAAATGAATATTTTGTTTTTAGGTAATTCATTTTCTGCATTTGTGGTTTTGTTATCATTTCACAATGATCATTATTAACAACTTATCGATATTAAATAAAAATGTGTAAGAATAAAACTTTGGTAGTACCTTGTTACATACAATTAAATTTATTTTAAAGTTTGTTAGTTCACTAGAACTCTATCTTCTTTTAATATTAAAAAACAAATGTTCCCTTTTTTCTTATTATCATTGTTTCTTCTCTTCTATAAAAATAAATATTTTATAAGTCAAAATTTTATTTAAAACTTAATCTATACCTCAATCATGGAATACACAAAATTAAACTCAAATTGATTAGCATACATGAATTTAGAACAATTTTATAATTCTAAACATGTTTTTTACATGAACAAAATGTTATGTTAAAGTTATTTACAAGTTGTTTGAACCAACAAACTCTAAGCTCTAAATGACCCATTGCATCCCATATAGCCATGCAATGCTCCAATGTGTCACCTTTGACATGGCACAAGTGTTTTATCTAGACATCTTAAGTAGAGTGCCTCCTATTTTTTATGTACAATGCCCTTGATTTCATGATAAAACTATTATTTTTCAACCTCAATGCTCTTCTATTAATGGAGTTCAAGTGAGTACAACATTTTTTTCTCAACATGTCGTAGACTAGGTCATGATACCAATTGTCATTTGTAATAGATTGCACTAAATACTATTGACATGCAATTTGACAATCAACTTCAACCAGGACCTTGCTTAATCTTTATCCTCTTACCATTTTCATGGAACAAGTTTTTAAATCAAATTCTAGTAAAATAGTTACCAATTGCCCTTACATTGTGTGAGTTTATTTTATTTTAACATAATCTTTATTGTAGGGTTATGTACAATAACAAATACATGGCTTCTCAAAATATAATATATGAACATTTTAATTGCTCTAACTAACACAAATTTCCATTTGTCTATATTTAAATATCAACACCCTACAAGGTGCACTAATAAACACTATTGGTGTTTCATCTCCAAATTCTTTTTCTTGAGTTAGAATTTTTTCACTAAAATATTCATAAGAAAAATGATAGATGTAGAAAGGTTGAATATAGTTCATGCTTATTAACATGAGAGTATTGACATTTAACTTCTTAATGTCAACAAAAGTAGTTTGTGTTTTGGTACATCATGTTAGGAAATAATGTATTCAACCCACAATCTTAATCCATTTCCTACATAACACCATGAGAGATAAACATGCATACTGTTGGAAATTGAATTGCATCAAATGGTTGTCATTGATGTCAACATAGTACTGAATGTATGAGATGGTTACCGAAAGGTATTCCCTATTGAAGATGATCATTATATGTGGTTCGGTATGTAGGTTGGTCTGATATGTTAGTTGGTTCGGTATGTTGGTTTTTAGGTTCGGTTTCTACTGTGAGACAAGCTATGATTCTGATATTCAAATATCTTGGCCAACCTAGTGTGTGCAATATATTATGTGGACTAATTATGTTTTATGGATAATTTGTGGACATAAGAAATGTGTTAACCTTATATGGTGCCGACCTAATTGATGAATTAAATATACATATATATGAGACTCTCCAGAAAAAGAAAGAGAGAGGTGTGTGGGAAAAGAGCGAAGTAGAGTGAGCAAAGCTGACAAAGATAATAAAGTGTGTGTGCATGATGTGAGTTTAATTGAGTTATCAGTTGAAGATCATAACAGAATTATTGAGCGACTATTGAAATGAAGTACTACTTATATAGAGCTTCATTCGAAACTGAACTCGACACAAGGGTAATCCATTAGTTCATACTTTTGGTAGTAAGACATAACTTGATGCAAGCACAAAATTCTACTCACAAACTCACAATGCAATATAGCCTCTATTGCAAAAAAAACAACTCATAAAACCCAAAGAAATGCAAACACATTAAATATTTTATTGCATTCAATAAAATTGAGACAATTGCATTATTTTCTCAAAAGAAAAAAGCTTCAAATATGCTCCACATGCTCTTCCTATAGCTCCCTTTCACTTCCCCTATACTTCTCATTTCATTTCTCCTAAATTTATGCACCTTTGCTCTTCAACTCCACATTGCCCTCTTCTTCTTTTTCTTGCACAAAGCTTCTAAAAACCCATCATATCTTTTCCATCACTTCTCCCTGATTATCACTAATCTTTTAAATCGCCAACATGTGTTTTTTGCACCTTGTTCTCAACTTTTCAAATCATTTTGAAATTTTTAATTTTGTTACCATATGAGAAAGTTATGGCCATTTTACTGAGACTAGATCTCACAGGCACGACCCCAAATCATCTTTCTCTCCCCTACAGTCAAACTTCCATAATGCCCTCCTATTCCTTCTTGAACATGGATTTTCTCTTTTTGGCTTGAGAATTCAATGGCATTCAAAAAAAATCTTCCCACTTTACACCCACTTTCTTCATTCCATTAATGCCCATCATTCCAATCTTCCAACAAGGTGCAATTTCAAATTTTCTGAATGGAGTTATAATATTACAATAAATGTCCACACAAGCTTGGACATTGAAGTTTTTCCTTTTTTGAAAAATCAACACTTTTCAAACATTTTTTAAACAATTACAAAGTGAATCAATTAATTAATTGATTCTTCCCAATCCCTACATCTAACCTTACTAAGTTGGAGGAGTTGAGCATTAAAATAATAATGCATGCAACCAAAAACTAAAAACAAAACAAAAGCATAAAATGTTAAAATATTTTTGGTTGTGCAGGATTGCTTGGTACCCCTAGATGATCCTACATCA
>VDFB02043237.1:0-21615 GCA_007258455.2 Sequoia sempervirens
AGGGAAAAAACCTAGCCTCCAAAAGTATCCATCTCTCATGTATTATTCAACAATAAAGATTACAATACATCTTTTGAGTATCTATGAACACCATTGAAGCAACAAGCTCTCTCCAAGCGATCCATGTGAACAATCATGCAACCACACATCCTATGCCATGCTTCAAACCCTCACAAATGCTAACTAGAGCTAATTATGCAAAATTTCATCTTACAATAACTATCTTTGTGGTTGCTTCTATAGAAGCAATCTCCCACAAAACCACTAAGTGGTATTACACAAAATTATGTGACAATAACTATGAGATTACAAACCATGTCCCCATATTTAATATTGGGTGCTTTATTTATTATTTTCTCCAATATTAAATAATAACATTTTTACAACTTAACTTATGTCCCAATGTTACATGCAACATTAAGTGGCCCAAAGAATAATTACATTAAATACATAATGCAAGGTGTACAACACACCTTTTCCTAACAAATGCAACGATATACTTGAAAATTGCTTCTTCTATTGTTGCCTTATCAGTCTCATCCACAGTGGTGTACAATGTAACAGTCTACTGTAACATTTCATGCTCTACAATTCCACTAAATAAAACATCTAACCTCGTAGGACTATGCTTACTTACCAGAGTCTTCTTCTTTTTATTTTTCTTGTCTTCTGGTGACTTCTTCCCTTTACTGGACTTTGTTTTCTTTTCTCTCATTTGAATTCTATATCCTTCCTTTTCCTTTTCTACTTCTACTTCGTTGTCTGTATCCACTATGTCAATTTTTGCTTTCTTTGCACTTGTTTCATCTTGTGATGCTTCATATTTCCTTTTTCAGACCAATTGTGGTCCTTCTTCTTCTTCCTCATTATCATCTAAATTTACTCCGAAGTAATTTTCTCCTGTTGCTTTTGTCTTTACTCTTCTCCTTTGAGGAGCTCCTTGTTACTTTGTTGATGCTACCTTTTCCTTCATAGGCATACTTTATTGCTTTTTTGGAGTAGTCTTTTCTTTCACATGGGAACTTGTCTATTTTGTCGAAGTAATTGGCTCCTTTCTCTTTGTTCCATTGGCTAATGACTTAGTTTTGGAGGATTTGGGGGAAACCCGAGAGGTGGTAGTTGTTCTACCAAATCTCATATCACTAGATGAACCTTGCAGAGAGCTAGATATTCCTTTAGCTTTCTCTACTTGCTCCTTTGTAAGGCTCATTGCCTCCACAACTATGCAATCATTTTCTCAACTATTTTTGTTATCTATTTTTTCCTTTGCTCCATATGCACTTTCATGGACTTCTCTTCATAGGTGCCATATCTCTCCTTAGAGGTGTATTTAGGTTTTATCAAGATAAAGTCTACTAAACTAGTAACTTCTTCCTATGTTATCTCATATCCCATATTTGGGATCCAAATAGTCCTAGGCTCAACAACTTGTATAATGCAAGTCTTTTGTCACCAAGAAGGCGATATCATTCTTGTACTTTTCCACCATGCTCTAAGGAATCCATTCTCTGGCCTACATGTTTTTCTAAAAGGTTTCAAAGAATCCCCATCATGCTTCTTCATGTGCATTGACATCACCTAACCTCCTTAGGTGGTCTCTAATATGATGTGCCACAATTCTATCCTTCAACCACACTATATTCTTAGTTCTAGGAACCTCATTTAAGAAGTAAAATAGTAAACATATGATCAAAGTACCAAAATTGAAATGGTACTTTGATTCCTTAGTCTTATGTAGATTTTCAATCAATTGTTCTCTCAATAACTCACACAAATCATAATCTGCACCCTTCACAATCATCTCATAGGCAATATTAATGACAATTGTAGACATTGAATTCTCTTTGTTAGCGAAGTATATCTTATATCTGATCACCATTGAGGCATATTTAACTACCAAATTTTTGATGTCTTTTATTGTCAAGGATCTTCTATCATACTTTGCACTAGTTAACTCCATCACCATTTTATTCTTCACTAGTTTGAGCACCAGAGCTAGTTTGGTTGAATATAAACCTATAACAACCCTAATCGCCTTTTTGTTGGTCATGTGAGGTATATCAAGCTAGATGAATCTATCATGGATTTTGCTCAAGGCGTACCTTACCCACACATCATCATGGAAAAAGTTAGGGAAATAGTTCCACACATTGAGCTTCTTTTCTACCAAGCTCTCGAATTGTAATTTCAGCTCAAACTCATCTCTGGTGAGTTCATTAACCCACAAATCACCCAATTTAGAGTGATCATATTCTTCCAAATTCACATGTACATAAAACACTATATGGAATGTTTGAAAACGCTCCATACCTATCATCCACCAGGGATTTATCGAGATGCTATTTGAATTTAGGATGGGGACAATCCACTACCTCAACTACTTGTGGTGTATACATTTTCCAACACTTCAAATAGCTTTTGAAAACTTAGGGCAAGATGGAAGTTTGTAAATACCTTTTGATCACTTTTTGGTTAGGGTTTCATGTGTAAGAACTTTTGAAATGCTTCACCTCACTCTTTCACTGCTCTTCTCTCCTCAAATTTCCATTTGCAGATGACTTAGATTGAACATGGAATCACTTATAAACCTTTTTGAACTGGCCTAATTTGCATTGAATGCATATTTTGAAAGTTTGGTAAAAAAACACTAACTGTATGCATAGTCAACTTCAGATGCTCTACAAACTTCCACAACTCAATATTTTTCCATCGGTTATTTCTCCAATAGGTTAACCATGTCAACCTACACCTTGTTCTAATTTGTTGAATCATCAACATCATTTCTCTTGCAAGGGATAAATGATCTTTTGTTAATGCTCCCCCTTAGCCAAGGCTTTCTACTTAGTTTCTAGAGGAAACACCTACACTAGATGCTAGTACATACTCATGATTAGTCTCACTATCTACCTTATTTCTCCATATCTTGTCCATCTCTTTCTTCATCTCTACTGGATCAACCTTTCTCATTGAATCATTGTTCTTTACCAAATTATTCTTCTTCACATTCTTGCTTCTACAAAATTTGGAAATGTGTCCTAGTCTACTGCAATTGTAACAAGTGACAAAATTTTGAACAATCTTACTTCCACCCATTTTGGATCTACATTGATTAGCTTTATTGAAATAGTGAACCCTCATACCATTGTTATAGCCATACATCATTTGTTATAGCCATACATCATTTGACTTATGCATTCACTAGCCTTATGACCAAATCTTTTGCAAGTAAAACAATGACTGAGAAAGGATGAATAGTCTTATGTCCAAATTTATAGTAACCATAAAAAGATAAGTACCTTTGTGCATTTGGTTGTTTGATAGGTGGTCTTTTGAAGTCTTTCCTTTGATTCTGGACCTGCTTTCCATTACTCTTCTTGTCCTCAGTCTTCTTTTGTTCACTATTTGGTGTCCAATCTACTTTTGAGCTCTCTTCTTTTTCAAACCATAAACTACCTTTATCCTTAGATCATTTTAAATTTGCAATCATTTCATCAAGCATTATAGAGCTCATCTTTGAATTTGTATTCTTGATTATTTGCTTTCTCCAAATCTGATCTCAAAGTCACAACTTCTTCAAGTTTTGAACATTCTTTAGATTTTATTTTCATCTTAGCATTGAAGCATTCTTCAACTCTTTTTCCTTCTTCAAATTGCACTTTTGGACTAGTAATCATTTCATTTTCTTGCTTCAGCTACTCATTAACCTCCTTATGTATTTCTCTAAATTTCTTGATTTGTTCTCAATTTTTTGATGCATTCATCTACTTCCTTGAAATTTCCCTTCATATCCATGTTCTCACTTTCAGTCCTTTCTAGATCTTCAAGGGCTATTCTAAGTTCTCCATTCATGTCAACCATGCAATCTTCTTCAGTGAATCCAATAGCAGGAATTTCTTTCGAAGGAGTAGGATATCTTCTAATAGCCATGTGTTCAATCTCCAAGACCTTCTTCAAGTGGTTAAGTTTCTTCCAAGGAACCAAGCTCTGATACCAATTTTTGAACACTTGAAATATGGAGAGGGGGGTGAATTATTATTCTTTGAAATCACTTAAAAATTTAAACATTTATTCCACATAACATATTCAATTGTAGTAAGTGTTGTCAAACAGATTGCACCCGAACGCTTGAATAGTTAAATTCAGCAATCTGTTGAAACATGGAATGATTCTCAGGCCTGTGGGTTGCCTAATTTTGAGAATCAATCTCCAGAGAGGGCTGGTTCCTTGATGAAAACCTCCTAAAACTAACTAACTTGACTGGGAAAGAGATAGAAAGGTTGCTTGAATTGAAATCCTAAAGCTACAAGAGGTGATTGCACCAAAATTATGTGATTCTATTCGCTATCCTAAATCTATAATCAGCTGTAATAAAGTCCTAAATTTATTTCACAATTCAATTAAGATCATGAAATTCACCAATATTTCACATGTAGGTTTGAAGTTTCAATGTTTGTAAGAGGAAAACTAGATTTTCACAGATACAAATGACTGAAATCTTTGTTAAACACAACATGCAACCTGAATTATAACATGAAATCTTCTTGTTTTTTAAAGCATCAATGAGACAAAAACAAAGGATTCAAGATAAAATCACAGTGTTTAAATCGAATCATTCATATGACAATAAAACTCAAGAAAGTATTGAGAAGGAAACACTATACTGAAAACTCTATTACAATGCTTGAAATAAAAAATGTTGAGTTACAATGCCTCACTGCTGTATGTGTAAGTAGGAAAAAAGAACTAGAATGAAAAAGATAAAAAATTTCAATATATACAATGAGAATGCACTTAAAAGTGCATGAAAATGCAACTAAAAGTCAATTTCAGTGGGAAAATGACAATTCCAAGGTGAAATCCGAGCAGAAGCAAAAATCCTTGAAAATAAGGTTCAAACTCATGCAAAAATGAGTGAACTCAGTCTCGAACCTGCAGTCATAAAGCATGCAACTAATCTAAAACTCAAACTGAACTGGAAATTTCTGAATGCGAGCCAAAACATGCAAAAACCCTCCTTGCTTTAATCAATTTGCCTATGAGAACTGAAACTCCATCCCTTGTATAAATTGATCAATCTCCAATTTAATAATATCTGATTCTCTAGTTATATCTTCATCATTTGCATGATTTTACTTAAGGAAGACAAGTAATTAAATATTGAAAATAACCAAATGCATGATTATTTTAATATTTAACGTGGAAATGGCATCCTTATTTTCATTTTAAATATTAATGTAATAATACATTAATATTTGATTACAATAATAGCTTGAGTAAAATCATGCAAACATGCATGAGTTCATTATCATTTCTAAAAAGAAATAATGACTTAAATTATTCTTTAAGTCAACTATTGTAATGTCCCCTTCTCAAACCTGATCTTTCTAGTGACCGTTGGCCTTTTCTTTGGGAACCCGAAGGCTAGTCGGAAGATAAATTAGGGTTTCCTATTTTTGAGGAGGTCCTTGTTCAGGGATGATGGATTCAATGGCGGATTCTTTCTGGGTTTTCAGAGAGCTTCGCAGGGGTATGTTCATCTCGGCATTCCGAGCATTTTCTGGAATTTACTATTTTTAGTAAATTCTATTTTTGGCAGTAAATAGGATGGTCTCAGGCAGTTGACCTTCCCCTTCAGTTGACTCAAGTGGCGTATTCAGTTTCGGGTTTCAAAATGCAGTTTTGGGAAGTTGAGCTCATTTCACTTAAAAAATAACATTATAATTTAAATGTTATTTTATCACCTTGGCCTAGTCGAATGACTTAATGTCATTTTAAAAGGTGGACTCAAAGGGTGGCGCCATCATTAAGGATATATTTAATATTTGATGAATTCTCCAAAGTCAATGCAAGTTAATTTGGGCGCATTTATCAAGGTGATGATTTGATTAAAATATTGAATTTAATTAAAATGGTCAATATTGAATTTGAAGGAAAAAGGACGCCATTTCATGAAGGGAATTAGGGTTTTGACTTGAAGAAGAGTTTAGGGTTTCGAGAAGTCAACAAGAAGTTATAAAAAGGAGGCATTGAGCATCATTTCACATCTTTGGTCTATGCTAATGTTATGCTGCCGAAATGGTTGCGGAATTGCTTCGAGGAATGAATGCCTCCTAGTCTGGGCTCGACTTCGTGCTTGAGAGACAGCACCTAGTGGAGAGGTTTGCTTAGTTGAGTGTTTTGTAGTAAGTTTTGCATTTGTAGTTCAATTTCTAGCATGTTAATGAAGTTCGGGAGTTGCTGATTTAGTATAGCTGCATGTTGTATTTGCTCATAAGTCAAAAAATAAAAATATATTCGTTCTGGGTATTGGCTAGAACCATTTCTATGCCCTAGGCGCCCATTTGTGCAAATTTTGGTGATTTATAATGAAGAATCTGATTTTATCTTGTTGGTAGAACATTTCTAGAGGCTGTACCATTCTGTTCCGCCTGGCAAGTGTTTAGAAAAAAAAATACTTCAATTTGTCAGCTGTTTCTTTGTCTAGTCTTCATTGTCATCATCCTAGCATTCGTTTGCATCAAGTCTCATGTCATTCTGACAAGTATTGAGTGAGTTGTGAGCATTTTAGTGGATTTTAGGGTTGCTGGTTTTGCATTTAAAGGTGCAGATCTGATTTGATCAGAATTTTAAATCTGGTTTTTGAGAGAAGAAATCAGTTTGGTATTTCCATTAAGCAAGGAGAATTCTATATCTAAATGCTCGTTGAATTGTTCTAACTCTATGCTCTTGGCAGGCGAATTCTCTATCATATTGTAAGCTGACAGTAGTATTGGCAGCAGTTCTTAATCTTGCTTAATATTCTGATTTGTAACGCTTATTTTCATTAGAGTTGTTGTAATAGATCTATCTCCGCCTTATGGTCGCTACTATCCCATCCCGGGTTAGCAAGCACATTCTGGGTGTTGAGTAGTTTCATTTCTCAGCATCTTTCTTTCAAGCATCGTTTTGTTTTCACTCCGTCATATGGTCGCCCCTCACTCCGCTTTGGATTGGGTAGCACATAATTGGCGTCGAGTTCCTTTTCCAGCATAAGCAGTTTATTTTAGATCCTCTGACCAATGCTCACCATCATCGGTGCCATTCTGGTTAGAGTTGCTTTCTTGCACATTTGGGTTTTCTCATCTAACCTTAACGGGTGCACTGCTTTGTAATGTTGTTAATGGTAAATTGAAAAAACAAAAAAATTTGGCTCGGAATATTTCAGTGGTATCAGAGCCAAGATCCTGCCATCCTGTGCCCATCAGAGTTCACTTGACAGAGAAAGATGACTACAGAGAAGTCTCTGCTTGAGTTAATGCATGATATATGTACGCTATTGAAGGATCCTGAGTTAAGGTGTGGAATCAGACAGATTTATGCTAAGTCTGAGAAGTCAGATTTGATTGGGGTTTCTAAAGAATGCCAGTTCAAGAGGAAATGTGAACACGAGGCTTACATACTCTACAGAGATTATCAGAGCATGATAGAGGAGTTTAAGAACGGTGTTTCATTTGATACCTTTTTGGATTGGGAGGTGACTTATCACCCTGGAAAGCGGGCTATGGTCAACTACATCAAGAAAATGATTAAGGAGGAAACAGAACATACCATGGTTGCAGGAGCAAGGAAGGAAGAAGAAGTGTCTGTTTGTGGTTTGCAGCCCACAAATGAACATGTCGAAGAGAAAAATCAGTCAACTAATATTGAAGAAGGCACAAGCAAGGTGCACATGTCACCTCAAATTGATCGTAAGCTTGATATAGAAACCTTGACAGTTGAGGAATGTGTGGGAGAGCCTCATAATACTTCCCTAGATTTGCATGTGACAGCAAGTGATGATTGTGGTGATGAGTCTAAGGAGTTCATGCAAGATCATACTGAAGATTTGATGAGGAAGGATTTCCCGCATGTTGCTGTCTTAACGTCCCAAGAAGTCTCACATGAAAAAATTAGCAACATACTCTCACATGAGGGTTCCATAGAAGATAATGAAGATGAAGTTTTTCAAACAACAAACATTGAAGATTCTTCACTTCATTTCGGGGGTGACATTGTTGGTCTTGGGATTGATCAGCAAACTGAGCCATTGGAGAGAAACCTTTTGGATGATTTCAGCTTAAGTGAATTAGGACTTGACTTATTCAAAGAGTCATCACTACAAGGGGAGCATGATAAGTTTTTTCCAGTTGATCATCTTAATCAGCCCACTAGCATTTGGGATCCGGGTGTGTTGGCATCAAGTTATGTTAAAGAGCCTGTGTGGGATAAGTTTCCCTTTGATCCTGATGAAGAACAAGAACCAGGTTGCACAGTAGACTATGAGGTGGCCCTTGGAGGAGAAGTTGTCTTTGAAGAAGAAGATTGTTCCACAAAATTCCATAATGATCTCTTTGGAGTGGTTGCAGCCACTAAAGAGGAATTTGTGGTTACAGAAACTTTCCGAACAGCGGACAAATATGATTCCTTGAACAGGTTGGATGCTGGTCTAATGTTTGATCAAGGAGGCAGTGATGAAGAAGAAGAGCTAGAAGACCATATGGATCTTGAAGATGGAGAGTTTGGAAGTGTTACTAAACACAAATCAGATTTATCAATGCACAAAGCTGATTGCAAACAATGGGTTGAAGAATTTGTGGAGTATGATGCTTTTTATGATGATGAGCATTCTCTGCTAGTTGGTGGTGAAGTACAAGAATGTTGGAGTAGTAAAGGGGGCAGCAAAGGCAAGGAACGAAGTTCTGATTTTCAGTTGCAGCCTATCAGCAGTTCACCGTCTTTGCATGTTCATGAGTGGGAAGATCAATGCAAGGTATCTTTTGGAAAAGAAGTACAAGCGCTATCCCTATTTGATCGTACACACAATTTGGTTTATGATATCTATTGGAAGGCTCAGTCTGAAGAGAGACGAAGTGGAGTTAAGGATGAAGTTGCTCTTCCTAACTTGCAACTTATCAGAGGCTCTTTGGAGACATTGAAATCATCATACATACACTTGACTGAAGATCAAGATCATGCCGTTGAATCTGCAAAGAAGGCCTTCATTGTTTTCAAAGAAAGGGAGAGTATGGTTGATGAGCTCACCTTGGAGCTTAAATCAACAAAGGATAAGTTGAAAGAAACTCAGTTGGCTCTAAGAAAGGTTGAAGAACAGTTTGCAGATTTCAAACTTTTCAAGGAGCAAGAGGATGCACGAAGAGCTGGAGAAATCAAGCAAGTAATTGATGAGAGTGATAGTCTTCGAGAGGAGTTTGATCTTGAAGGTTTCACAAGAAAATCAAAGGTTGCATGTGCAGATTTGGAGCAGCAAGATGAAAGGAATGACTTTCAAGTTTATGACAATCCTCTTTTTCAAGAAGGTGATGAGAAAAGTTATGATAATCCTCTCTATGAAGTAGAGGATGAAATGGAGAATGAAACTGATTCTGGTTTCCAGTGCTTGGATGCTTCGATATCACTCCATGAGGATGTGCCACGTATGTTGAGTAGTAATGGATGCATAAGTGGCTTTGAGGATGAAGGTTCTACATGGGAGGTGACGAAGCAAGGTAATTTCAACATCTATGACATCAAGGTGTTGAAGAGACAAGTCTTGGTAGCTGTTGGTAACTTCATCACAGCAGCAACGAGTGAAGATTTCAGACCTACTACTCAGGAGGAATGGGAAAAAGGTGAACTAGACTTTGGTAGTTGCACTCTTGAAAATCCATCCCTTGGGTGGAATGATGTTTGGAATCACATTGATCAGTTTTGGGAGCTGAATTTGAAGCCACTTTATGTTTCATACTCCCTTAAGGTGGAAGCTTTCATGGTTAAGCTTCAAGGATTTACTAGATGGGGCATCAGTTTCGTGAGAAGGCAAGTGGTTCTCACTAGCACTTGGGAATGTGTAGAGATTTCCTTGCAGTGTGTTGAAAATCACTTTCAGTTGGGTATCCATGCTTGGGATTCTCAACTCGGGTTGTCAGAGTTTATTACTTATGGAAAAGACTCTTGGAGGGATAAGGAACAAATTTCCAGACTTGTTGATGTTGTTCCCTTCATTTCCAGCTACTTGATGGTTCCGTTTGTTAATCAACAAATGGATTGGAGAGAAATTTTAAATATGGGTTGGAAAGATCAACGATCGGTAGTTCTTGGAAGTGACTTTCAGCTCAGACAAGGGCAGATTTTGAGACACGAGTTTGCTGGTTGGAGGCAGACCAGCCACTTTACTTATGGAGTTACTTTCATTCAGGAGAGTTGGTACCTCACTCCTGATCAAAGAAGTGGTAGTTTTCTGATGGAGATGGCTTTAGCGTGTTTTTCAGCCACTTTGGAGGTTTGTAATGCAAATTCTGATGGTTTATTTTCATTATTGGTTCATGACAATGAGCTACCCCATACTTTGAATCTATATTTTGAGACTCTTGGGGTTGGAATTGTGAAAAAATTCTTCAAACTTCATAGTTGTGCCATGATAATTCAATTGAGGCATAAGGAATTCATGTGGAGTTCTGAGTTTGAATTTGTTGAGCTTTTGCAAAGGATTGCCTTCCTCTTTGCAAAAAGATTTGAAGATGTCACATTTGCAGTCATGTTTCCGTTTGTTATCATGTGGAGGTATGCTGAAGAGTTCAAGTTTGATTTGAGTAGACTATCTCTCCTATTGCTTAGAATGGTGATTGACAGTAGTATGGTTGATACTGTTAATTCGGGGGATCGTGGACATGAGATGTTGCATGATTTTGATTTCCCTCCTTTAAGATCTTTCAGTTTGAGTATCATAGATGGTAACACTTTGGAGTTACAAGGGGAGTCAGTGCAGCATTGGCATGATATTTTCATTGATGTGATCAGAGTGGTGCAGCATCGGCATGGTGGGTTTTTCCTGAGACGCATTTGGGAACCAGGGATCATACTTGTTGCGTATGGATTAGTTTTCAAATTTCTGGAGCTGTGGTGGTATTGCTTGAGGACAAGCAATTTTGGGAAGGGCGGATTGTAATGTCCCCTTCTCAAACCTGATCTTTCTAGTGACCGTTGGCCTTTTCTTTGGGAACCCGAAGGCTAGTCGGAAGATAAATTAGGGTTTCCTATTTTTGAGGAGGTCCTTGTTCAGGGATGATGGATTCAATGGCGGATTCTTTCTGGGTTTTCAGAGAGCTTCGCAGGGGTATGTTCATCTCGGCATTCCGAGCATTTTCTGGAATTTACTATTTTTAGTAAATTCTATTTTTGGCAGTAAATAGGATGGTCTCAGGCAGTTGACCTTCCCCTTCAGTTGACTCAAGTGGCGTATTCAGTTTCGGGTTTCAAAATGCAGTTTTGGGAAGTTGAGCTCATTTCACTTAAAAAATAACATTATAATTTAAATGTTATTTTATCACCTTGGCCTAGTCGAATGACTTAATGTCATTTTAAAAGGTGGACTCAAAGGGTGGCGCCATCATTAAGGATATATTTAATATTTGATGAATTCTCCAAAGTCAATGCAAGTTAATTTGGGCGCATTTATCAAGGTGATGATTTGATTAAAATATTGAATTTAATTAAAATGGTCAATATTGAATTTGAAGGAAAAAGGACGCCATTTCATGAAGGGAATTAGGGTTTTGACTTGAAGAAGAGTTTAGGGTTTCGAGAAGTCAACAAGAAGTTATAAAAAGGAGGCATTGAGCATCATTTCACATCTTTGGTCTATGCTAATGTTATGCTGCCGAAATGGTTGCGGAATTGCTTCGAGGAATGAATGCCTCCTAGTCTGGGCTCGACTTCGTGCTTGAGAGACAGCACCTAGTGGAGAGGTTTGCTTAGTTGAGTGTTTTGTAGTAAGTTTTGCATTTGTAGTTCAATTTCTAGCATGTTAATGAAGTTCTGGGAGTTGCTGATTTAGTATAGCTGCATGTTGTATTTGCTCATAAGTCAAAAAATAAAAATATATTCGTTCTGGGTATTGGCTAGAACCATTTCTATGCCCTAGGCGCCCATTTGTGCAAATTTTGGTGATTTATAATGAAGAATCTGATTTTATCTTGTTGGTAGAACATTTCTAGAGGCTGTACCATTCTGTTCCGCCTGGCAAGTGTTTAGAAAAAAAAATACTTCAATTTGTCAGCTGTTTCTTTGTCTAGTCTTCATTGTCATCATCCTAGCATTCGTTTGCATCAAGTCTCATGTCATTCTGACAAGTATTGAGTGAGTTGTGAGCATTTTAGTGGATTTTAGGGTTGCTGGTTTTGCATTTAAAGGTGCAGATCTGATTTGATCAGAATCTTAAATCTGGTTTTTGAGAGAAGAAATCAGTTTGGTATTTCCATTAAGCAAGGAGAATTCTATATCTAAATGCTCGTTGAATTGTTCTAACTCTATGCTCTTGGCAGGCGAATTCTCTATCATATTGTAAGCTGACAGTAGTACTGGCAGCAGTTCTTAATCTTGCTTAATATTCTGATTTGTAACGCTTATTTTCATTAGAGTTGTTGTAATAGATCTATCTCCGCCCTATGGTCGCTACTATCCCATCCCGGGTTAGCAAGCACATTCTGGGTGTTGAGTAGTTTCATTTCTCAGCATCTTTCTTTCAAGCATCGTTTTGTTTTCACTCCGTCATATGGTCGCCCCTCACTCCGCTTTGGATTGGGTAGCACATACTTGGCGTCGAGTTCCTTTTCCAGCATAAGCATTTTATTTTAGATCCTCTGACCAATGCTCACCATCATCGGTGCCATTCTGGTTAGAGTTGCTTTCTTGCACGTTTGGGTTTTCTCATCTAACCTTAACGGGTGCACTGCTTTGTAATGTTGTTAATGGTAAATTGAAAAAACAAAAAAATTTGGCTTGGAATATTTCAACTATTGACATACACTCCATGCACATTAGTAGATTTATTGACTTAAAGAGTCAATACCACGGTGCCAATAGCATGAAATGATTTTTTTTTATTTAAAAAAAAACCAATGGTAAAAATAAAATCAACCCACCCATTGAATTAGGGCGAGTAAAAGCTCAAACCCTAAAAGATATTGTCCATTCTTCACTTTTTGCTTCATTATTGAACAAACTCTATTGCAGCCTCCATGAAGGGTTTGAGCTTGATTTTCCTAGATTTTTGACATTGGCCGCCATGAAGTTTGTTGTATCCAGTGTTTAATGATTTGGAGTCAACAGGAAGTAACTGGATGAGAACTTCGAGTCTTTGAAATCGAATCATCATAAAAAATGGCTCGAACAAAAGGTAAATCTGGTCATTTTGTATTCTGAGCTTTATTGTGAAGATTCAAGATGACTTTTATTATGCACATGGTTCTGTTCATTCTGTGGATTGGGGTTTCTAAACTCGTGACTTCCCTCTTCTGCTTATTTTGTAAATACTTGAAGCCCTACTCATGGCATCTTCTAGGCACTTCATTTCCTATTTTTTTGAAGCCATTTACAGGCTCTATAATCACAGCTTCCTCATCTGGTTTGTATTTCTTCCTGTGCTCCCGTGTTTATTTGCTGATGCTACACCATCTGGCCACCATGAAGTTTGTCTTGAGCATTACCATCTAAATTTTGCAAAAAACTTGAATGAAGGCTTTGCTGTTAAATGCCATGGGCGTGGTATTATATTCTTGTGTTCTTCATTTTCTCTTCATCATGCTGAAATTCAAGTAAAAGACACTGTTCTCCAAGCTCTGTGTATTGTTGTTCTGTGCAATTTAGTTTGTCATTACACCCTTGTAGCTGTAAATCATTTATCTGTTTAACCTCTAAGAAGGAAACTCTAAGTATAATTATTAATCATGCTGCTAGCTGCAACCTTCCTAGCATAATATACCTTCTTGTTGCAGTCACTGTGCACATTTGTTTGTTATGGAATTTTTCTGTAGGTGAACATTTCTTCATTATGCACTTGATACAATACAGTCCTTGAACATATATTACAGTTATATCATCATTTGTCTCCTTTGAAGTCATGTTGGATGATGCTTTAAATGATATTGGTTACTTGTATGACATATCTCATGATCAAGATGTCACCTATGTCTACTTGTTGTCCTACTGGTAAAATTATATCAGTCAATTTGAAAAGTTCTTGTAGCAGCTCAATGCTTAATATTCTGTTAATTCCTCCATGGGTTGCTCTTTCTGATTTGATGACTATCCACCTCTATATGGTTGTCCTTCATGATGATGATGCTTAAATTTATATTTAGTTTGAAACTCATAATCGCGCACCTCTTGCACCATGTAATGCCTCCATCTGTTTGTTGAGTGTCATTGGTTAGAGTGACTTCCCTCCCTTGATTGACTGTGTCTTATTAATCATGAATACTCCCTGATACTCTGCTGAAGTATGCATTCATGGCTTATTTATTACCTCTATGAACATGTGATCTAGACTATCATACTGTCATCTTTATGCAAGGAAGCTTCAAATGTGATCCTTTTGAATATGGTCATGAGACTCCATATGTTGATTATTACTATATTCTATTTTGATCATATTCCATTGCTGAATATAGTGCTCATGGGACTGCCACTTGTGAAAACATAACTCCAGCTTGTTCATAGTTCTATGACTATTTGGTAAGCTGCCACTATTCAAATTGTAATGTAGTTGTCCTTTATGCCGATATGCATGAACTCCACTACGAGTATGTTCCAATCCTTAATTCATCATTTAAACATAATGGTATCTTTAGGCTGAGTATGAGTACTGTGTATTATGGTAACAAATGCTACTATCAGGAAAGCATTCCTCATTGAAATACTACTATCTTTTAATGCTGATTTCATATAGATTGAGGCTGCTCCTCCATGAAATAGTGATTTTCATGCTCTATATATATGCCTTTAAAAAAAACATCATTGATTGTCTTTTCATTTTCCCCATTGGGCATTCTATTTCATAATGAGAAAGTGCTATACTTGTGTCACCTTATAAATGGTTCTTTAACTGTAAATGCTTTATTAAAACAACAGATTGGTCCAGTATCTATCCACATTCATTTTCTTTCTTGCATAAAAAACCCTTCACTGTTGAGTGCAGTTACTCATTGTGGCTATCATAAGTTATTGTTCTTGACATTGTAATTGTTGTCCTTTAAGGATTTGATAACTCTCATATATGAATATGAATGGGAGGTATCCTTATGATATGTCAGGCTCAACCCTTGTGGGAGCCTGTTTTGCTCCACATATCTTATGAAAATAATCTCGAACATGATGAACCTATTCCTGCACATTGAAACAAACATGTTAGCAAAATAAAAGAAGCTGAAAGCTTCCATTGAGTTATGTTTTTCTTGATTGTCAGCCTTTCATCTGGTGAATGCTTGATTTAATGCAAATTACATTCTTGTTGGTAGCGTAGGCATAAGACAGAATGTAATTCATCATTTCTTAGAGTACACCTCTAACGCCATTCCTTTATAATTTTGCAGGTTCATGGAGTGAGGAAATGAAGCTGTAGCAGCTTGGAGACGCGACGACTGAAGACATCAACGAAAGTGATTCATCATTGCAGGAAATGATGAATTGCTCCTCTTCTTTACACTTATGTTATTTTTAGTAGTGTAGTTTGTCCTGAATTTTGTATTCATCATTTGATTGTCATAATCAAATTTAGTTACTCTCGTGGCTTGTGTGAGATTCAGTGTTTTTACAAAATGAATAAAAGCATTATTATGCAAATTCTCAATTTTCTGTTTCAAATGCTTGCACAATAAAACTATGATTCAGATGTAAATTTATGTCTATGATGATCAATGAATACTTTAATCAGAAAAACATGAAATTTTATGTACCTATCAATGATGAACTTGATTCAGCTCTACCTGTTTGAGCTCATAGTGAAAAATAGGTAACAATAAGAAAGGAAAGCATGAAAGCAACCATCAAAGCACATAACACATGAACAACAAATTTTTACCTTGAAAACCCAAAAAGGGAAAAACTATGGTGAGGATTAGCTCACAATATATTATAATTGGTTACAACATATATAAATTCTCACTATAGGTGGACTCACTTCCAATAGAATGAAATAAAGAATAAAATGGGTGGCTCACTGCCAAGATCTGAACTGCTACAATTACATCTACAATATGCAGGAATTGTAGTTCCATTGAAGCTCAATATATAGAGTTTACACACTTCATACTATGCTGCTGTAACACTCTACTTTGTTCTGCATTTGCATTGCATTCACACAATTCATATAAACAACACTCGTATGTTCACTATCACCATCCTCCAACACCAAAAAGATCTTATAGAATGTGCAGGAAAAAGAATTCTAAAGGTCGGTGGCTGGAGCGATGGTGTAACGAGGGTGTCTGATCCAGAGGCTGGATTGAGGGTCTCATCATTTTCCTAGTGGGGGAGGCCAAGCCCTCCCTCACAGAGGTAAGATTCCTCCGTTCCCTTCGATAGTTGTCCTCATTGTTTGCTTTCCTTGTTGTGTTGGTTCTAGGGTTGTTGTTCTAGTTTGTGTATTTGCTGGTTCCTTCTCTGTTCTTCCCTGGCTGAAAGGCCTATTGTTCTTCTTAAACTCGATGGAGGGGGGTACACCCCCCTCGCTCCTTCTGGGGACTCAACATTTTCTGGTGGGGTAGTTAATAACGGTAACCACCCCAAATCTTTCAAGGATGTTGTTGTTAATGATTTCCCGAATTGTTTGGAGACTACAAAATTCTTCCTCGACCCCGTTGGTGGAGGAGAAACATCTGGTGCAAATGGAGGCCCACAAGGTTGGATTCCTCCGGATACCACTTTGGTTTCTCTAAATAAGGATATGCTTGATTCTATTCATAAGGAGAGGGGTAGGTTATCTGAGGTCGCAGTTTTCATGGCTGCCATTGATTTGGATAATCTCCCATCTAGAAAATACTTAGATAGCTGGTTCAACTCTATTTGGAACAAGAAACTAAATGTGCAAATTTCCCTGTGACGTATGATTCAAAAGGGTCTATTTTTAATCTTCTTTAGAAATCATGAGATGCAAACCAAAATTTTGAAGAAACCCTACTGGAGTGTCGGCAAATCCGTCTTTAGGGTTTTGTCCTGGAAATTGGGGGCAAATTGTGATGAAATCCTTGCCCTGTCCAGCCCTAAGTGGTTGTTGATAAAAAATATTCCGCAGGACTTGTGGTCCTTTGTTGCTCAAATTGTGGAGCCGTTTGGCAAGGTGATCAAGTTGGATTGGCCTAAAGTTACCTTGCTAGATTTAAATGCTTGGGTGCTTGTCTCCCTTAACCCTGGGGTGGTTTTTCCTGAAAATATTGGAATCAAAATTGATGGCTCTGTCCTGGTCTGTCCTGTTGAAGTCCTCGGAGGGATGGGTGCTTGTTACCTCTATAGGAAAGAAGGGCATTTGAGAAAGAATTTCCCGTTGATCCTCGGGGGTCTTAGCTGGCACTCAGCAAGGGCCTCCAAGAGTTCTGAAAAGCCATCCTCACTGGCTAATGGTGGGGTTTCGTCGCCCTCCGGTGGCAGGGGTGTTCTGCTTGATGTCACCTCTCCTTTGCCCTCGACCCCATTGTCTCCTCCCCTATCTTGTGACGACCCTCCCATTGCTTCTAAGCCTCTTGCCTCCTCCCTGTTGTCTTCTGATCATTCGTTCCCTGCCCATAGCCATCTCTCTCCTTCCTCGGTCCTTCCCCCTTCCCCTCCTCCTTGCCTTTTGTCCCTTCCTATGCCCCCTGCTCCCAACACTAGGCCTGACGCTCCAGATGGCACTGTTAAATTAAATGCACAACAGTTAGCTCTGCAAGACATCATGAAAAAAGGTGGTAACATGAATAAGAATGCTCAAAAGAGAATTGAAGTTATTAAAAAATATGTCAATGGCATTGTGGTCAATGAAGAAACTGTTATTTCTGATTGTCATGTAGGTGAAAACAAAAAATGTAATGATGCTTCCTCCTTGGACAAGACTCCAATCTCTGTCAATGAATCTATTCAGCCCTCCAAAATTCCCTTTGATTCTAAAATGTTGGATCCCTTAATTGGTGAGAGCTCTGTTGTCGAGGGGGTCGCAGGTAGGGTAGAGGAGGCCAAGGCAGGCAACTATGGAGATTCTTCCCCTACCCAAAAGGATGACTCCCTTGATTCTTTGGCTAAAATGGTTTGTAGAGGGTCGGTGGAGATGGTTGATGCTCCACTTGTCGGGGCTTCTACTCTCTGCTCGATTAGCGGTCCTGCAAGTCCTTTTGGCTACCTTGATGGTGAGGAGACCCCTGGTAGTATAGTGGACCTCCCTTGTAATGACATTATAGAGAATAGTGAAGGTAAAGATTCTGGAAGTAAAACTAAGATAAGTCTTCAAGGCTCTGACACCATTGATGGGGATTCTAACCCCCCTCCCCCTAAAGAGCATAAAAAGAGGGGTAGGAAGAAAGGAAGCACCATAGCCATCTGCAAGAATGGGATTGTGATCTCCAAAAGAAAAAGAAAGAATACTAGCATAGTGCTGGTTGTGCCTTCTCCTAAGAGATTGGAAAATGAGGAAAGTGCAATCAAGATCTTTGAAATGTTTAAGAATGCTAAAGAGCCCCCTACCCCCAAGTGCAATAATGCTGATTAACCTTACCTCTTGGAATGTCAGGGGTCTAGAGTCCCCTGACAGAAAGTATGTTGTCAGACGGTTTCTTAATCTTGATCAAAACAAGGATTTTGTCTTCCTGCAAGAGCTCAAGGCTATAGGCTTTATGCTTGAAACCAATTTAAAGTTTATTTGGGGGAACTCATGGTTCATGGCATCCAAGCATGAGAAAGGCAGAGGGGGTGTTGCCATCCTGGTGGCTAATAAATGGAAACCCTACCTCACTAACTTAGGGGTCTCCCCGTGCAACAGGGCAGTTTGAGCCACCTTTGAAAGATGTGATGCCAAATTTGGTGTTTGTTCAATCTATGCTCCAAATGACTATCTAAGTAGGAGTGAGCTCTGGAGGTGGCTTGCAGGGTTGCCAGATGTCCCTTGGGTGTTAGGTGGGGACTTTAACATGATTGAACATCGAGAAGATAAAAAGGGTGGTGTTGATATGGACTGGAAAGGAAATGAGAGGCACTATTGGCTCAGAATGAAGAACATGCTCAATATTATCGATCCTCTTGAAGGTCTTAAGCAAGAAAGCAATGGTGTGTGGTTTTCCTGGTGTAATGCTCAAAAGGGTTGCAAAAGAATTTATAGTAGATTGGATAGATTCTATGCTAATAAAGATGTGTGTTGTTTTGAGCCCGTTAGTGAAGGTAATAAAGTTCTGGTTTATCCGTACACTCTGTCAGACCATCACCCTATTAAAGCTAAAATAACTATAAATTGTGGGATCAAGATTAGGCCCAAGAATAAAGATAATTTTCTGCTCAATACTAGTTTATTGAGAGACCAAGATTGCATTGAGGTTGTTAATACCTTAAGGGGTATCAATAGGTTGATGCTGAAAGACCTCAACCCTATTGATAGATGGAATCAAAATGTCTTGTCTTGGAAATGTATTTTTCAGACAGTTGGCCAAAAAACAGCTCTGGATAGGAGGAGGGAAGAAGATCACCTCCAAGAAGTTTTACTTGCTGCTGAAACAAGGATTCAGGAAAAGCATTCAGATGAAAAGCTCTATGAGGAACTCAACAAGGCCAAAATATCCTTGAGGAAGCTGCAAACTGATAAGATTCAGGGGTTGAAAGTGAGGGAAAAACTCAATTGGCTTAATAACGGGGATAAAGGGACAAAGTTCTTTTTTAGGTATATAAAAGAAAAAGGTATGAAGTAGCAAATTGATCAGATCTGTCATAATGGTGTGACCCTGTCAAATCAAGATGACATATTGCAACAGTTTACTTTATTCTACAAGGACCTCTTCAAATATGAGGATGATGGGGCTGACTGTTTGGGGGCTAGAAACAAGCTCAAGAGGTTGATGCCTAGGAAAATCTCTGAAGATGACAGTATACAATTAGCGGCTGAGATTTCCAAGGATGAAATCAAAAGAGCAATCCTTGCCATGAGTAATGATAAATCTCCGGGGATAGACGGTCTCCCCGTGGAATTCTATAAGGTCTTCATTAACTGGATTTGTGAAGATCTTCACCAGGTTTATATAGATGCCCTTGCAAAAGGGTCCTTGGGGCATGAAATTAACCAAGGCCTAATCAAATTGCTGCCTAAAGAAGGTGATAAAACTCTAGTTAAGAATTGGAGACCTATCACTCTATTGAATGTCTCCTACAAAGTACTTGTAAAAGTTCTTGCTATGAGGCTCACCAATATCCTCCCCAAATTCATAAACTCAACCCAAACTGGGTTTATCAAGGGGAGATACATTCTTGAAAACTTGATAACTAGCTGGGAGACTCTTGATTGGGCCAAAAGATCACAGCAAAATGTGGCAATGCTCTTACTGGATTTTGAGAAGGCCTATGACAGAGTTGAATGGTCCTTTTTAAAAATGACTCTGGAAGCTTTTGGGTTCCCGCAAGGCTTCACCAGGATGATTAGTACCCTCCTAAATGATGCATTTGCTATGATAGATGTGAATGGAACTAGGTCAAAAGCCATTAAGTTGGAAAGGTCAATTAGGCAGGGATGTCCTATTGCCCCTGCCCTGTTTGTCATTGCCTCAGATGCCCTTCATTATCTGTTAAGGGACAACAGTGTTTCTCCTAAGGTGAGAGGGGTCTATCTTCCTGATAATAATGAGCTCCTTAATATTCAATTTGCAGATGATACTTCTATTTTCTTGGATTTAGACGAGGAAAACTTCAACAAATTACTAACCAAGTTATATTTTTCTGCCTAGCCTCTGGCACCAAGGTTTCAAAGGCTAAATCTATTGTGCTAGGGTGGCTTGACAACCCCCCTAGCTGGCTGCAAAAGTTTGATCTTAAGTGGGGAGGCCCCCAGAAACAAGTAAGGTATCTGGGGATTCCATTTTCTATCTCTCCCAACCTAAAAGAAATGTGGCACTGGTTGAAAGAGAAAATTGATAAAAAATTGAATAACTGGAATAGGCATTACCTATCCCTTGCTGGTAGGGTGCAAGTTTTCCAGAAGATTCTTTCTTCTTACACTCTGTACTTTGCCTCTGTTTGGTTCTTTAATAGCTATCAGGTCGATGAAGTTCAAAAGCAAATCAGAGGGTTTCTCCGGTCCGATGGGAAAGGCAAGAAGAAGGCACATTCTGTCAATTGGGCATGGTGTTGCCTAGAGAAAACCTATGGTGGTCTGGGTCTAAAAGACCTGAAAAAACATGGTATTTCCCTTGCAGCGAAGTGGATCATAAGGGCCTTGGATGGGAATGAGCCTTGGAAGGTCCTGATTAGGATGAACATTTCTCAAGCTGTCCCCAAAATGGCAAAGTCTTGGAAGGCACTGCCTTTCAGTGATCTCCTCATCTCCAAATATCCTATTGTGCTTGCAGGATCGCTGGTCTTCAAAAGTATCTGGAAGGCCTGGGAAGTTATCAAATGTAAGTTCTCTAGCCCTCTCCTGACTGATTTGAATAACTTTTTGATCCACCCTAGCAGCTCCATCTGGTGGAATTTAGAGCATAATGGTAAGCCCTTAGCTCTTTTGTAGGGTTGCTCAGCAAAAAAATGGAATCTAATGGGAATTAAAACTTTCAGCAACATTATAAGGGGTGGATCTTTGGTTTGTTGGGACCAGTTGAGAAA